>JAQIUQ010000760.1:95000-177500 GCA_030378365.1 Hybognathus amarus | reverse complement strand
ATTTACTTTGTTATTACAGCTGTACAAATTAACCAATTTAATTTAACCTTAAACCTGACTGTCCAAGCTTTTTGTTGTTACATTGCTACTTATTGGTAAAAGTTGCTTGTAACTGGAGAACCTAGTGTGATGTAGTCATAATGTCTACAAAGTGTAGTTACAGTAAGTTAGTTGCTGCGCTGCTTTTAGTTTTAGTTACTCCCAGCACTGTAGGGATGGTTGTTGACTCCTCCCTAGGATGACGGCACCCCTTCCTGTTTATCTGTGTTTGTGCAAGTTGCAGTGCACCAAACCACATTCTGACAGCCAATTAATCACCAGGGGTTGCAGGTCGAGAAGGAGCAAGAAAATCCAGTGTGCACCGCCCAATAAAAGAGAAGTAACCTTGGTTAATAGTCTGCACAACATTTGTGCATATGGACCCGTTTCAGGGTGCGTGATACCATTAGTCATGTTCCACAACATAAAGGGTGGAATGCATAAACTCCCTCAACATCGCAACAACATCCTATATATGAAGGATGCGAGAGGAAAACAAAAAGGTAAACATGTGTTGTTGCCCACATGGACTGTTCATGAGGTCTCATGTTCATCAGTCAAGTAATGGAAAGAAGAATGAAGTCACATGCTGGTCGATGAATCACTTGCGTATCACTTGGCTGGGTCGTGTGGTTGTACTGTTTGGGTTTGGCATCCGCATCACGGCTCAGGGTTTATGACAAGTCTGCTCATGTACCATTGATCAGATATGCGATATGGCTCCATTCATGACTTCTTGCAGGTGGAAAGCCTGTTCGGTTTAAATAGAATTAGTATTTCTGTGGCAAGAAGTTGTACGAGAATTTTCCAAATAAAAAAATTGGAGCGCAGTCTTTTGGAGCGCAGAAGGAGAGTTATGTCTGTACAATGAAAACGAACTGGGACTGATGCTGTTAACATAAATAATTCTAACATGCTGCTCTCAAGCTCATGAATCATTTCTTATTATTCTCAATTTTGAAAACGATTGTGCTGCTTAGTATTTTTGTCAAAAACATCTTTCTTTTTAATAGAAATCTATCTACTATTAATGTATTTGATCTTTAATATTTTAATATTATTATTATTAGGGCTGTCAAATCGATTAATCGCATCCAAAATAAAAGTTTGTGTTTACAAAATATATGTGGGTGCACTGTGTATAATTATTTTGTATATATATTAATACACACACATGCATGTATTTAAGAAAGAAATATTTATATAAAAATATTTATATTTATATATAATATAAATGATATATAATTCTATATACAGTATATTCATGGAAATGTTTATTAAATAAATATACAAGCATGTGTGTGTATTTATATATATATATATATTATACACATTGCACCCACATATATTATGTAAACACAAACTTTTATTTTGGATGCGATTAATCGTTTGACAGCCCTAATTATTATTATTATTAAATAACAATGATAAATATAATATATGACATAAGATATATCATATACATAATATATTATATTTATATTATTATATAACTATTAACAATGATGATAATGTTAAAAAACAAATATTATTGTATTTAAGTGTGTAATTTCATGTAGATATATAAAATAATAATAAATATCCTTGCCAGGTTAAAATATATTAAAACATTTTTTTTAAATACAGCTTCTGTGTATGAGAATGAGAAGTGTGAACATTCTAATAAACTTCATGGACTGAAATAATTTTATACGAGTTTGTAAACGACATGAGATTGAGTAAATGAAGGCACATTATTCATTTTTGAGTGAACTAACCCTTCAACTTGGAATGTCGTCTCAAAATTTGAGACTTGATATTAATCTGCATCCATCTTTCTCCCCCCTGCATTAATGTCTGCATCTATTTCATGGAATGGCATGAATCTCTCACTTTCTACATTTTCTCTCCATCTTTTTTCTAGGCAAACGTTGAGGATGAAACGGCTGGAGTTCAGGCAGTATGTGGAATTCATGCTGTGCTGCGCTATGAATACCACGTTCTGTATTCTTGCAGCTATCAGATCCCCGTCCTCTATTTCAGAGCCTCTACGTTAGGTACACCACGTTCTCTCTCACTGCATTTCTATCATTAAACTGCAAAGTCTTGTTTATATGCTTCCCTTATCAGTGTGTGTATTTCAGAACCCTCTGTGTTCTGCTCTCTCAAAGTTTGGTTTTATGTGCGCTCCAAAAACAGACTCAACATTTACACTGAGATCCCACCGTTTTGAGTTTAGCAGGCAGAACGGCGACTCGCGCTTGTGCTCAACAAGTTTGACTTTATGCTGTAAATAAATAAAAGGCTGCCATGTAAACATTTTTGGAGCTGTTATTGAGCAAGTTAGCAAAGATGCACATGCAAGCATCAACCATTTTGAAGTGATCACTTATACGGACTGTAATCAGATTAGAAAACATTGTTGTCATTACAGATGGGACTCCTCTCTCTCTGAGGAGGTGTGGAGCAATGTTCATCCGAACTATAGACAGAGACTACAACAGGGACCCTGGGACACGCTGACCCAACAGGTAACGTGTGTGACTGAATAGTTGCTTTCTCAAAATCATCTGGCCAGCTTTTCAGTTTCAAAGACTCAACTGGTTATAAAGTAATATACTATACACAGTTGTGTGTGTGTAGCCCCATTTACACTACACGCGACTTTGTCGCTGCAGGATGCTAGTGGCTGCGCTGGAGGGTGTTCCCCACTACTGGTTGCCTAGTAATGTTTGTGAGTGACATTCACACAAGTTACTCTATGTTAGACAACAAATGCGTTTCATTGCCGCTACAAACAAATATTTTGGAATTTTGGAAGATATTTTGAAACCATTCAGTCACGGAGTCAGAACACTGTATGTACACGTAGATATATCATCCATTTTAGGACAGTTACTGACTGCTAAAATGAGCTTCTTGTTCAACTTGCCTCGATCAGACTCAGCACTGATTGACGCACAAGAGTGACGTGCTCCAATGACTGCACTCCTATTGGTTGTGTCGCGCGCGAAAATCGCCCTACATTTGCATAAAGTTAAACTTTTCTCAACTTTGTCGCTTCGCTGGACACGCCCCACTGGTCGCCAACGGTCGCTGGCGCGCATGTAGCCAGAAGTCGCCTGCCCGACATGTCCCCACCACTTTTTGCCAGGGTCGATTTTGTCCCCACGACTTTTGAAACATCTCGCGGCACAGATGTACCAATACAAATAAAACATCTCCAGTTAACAGCATTTGTTTCATTTGTTTGTTAAATAACAAAATGCGTTGTCTTCTCTCGGAAACGCGCTTTCATTCCGTTGCGGAGATTCGTTCCGGTCAAATCACAATTCAAAATGCACACAAACGTGTCCCTGTTTCTCATGGGTTCTAATCCGCTCTCGTATATTTTCCCCTCATCAAAACATACAACCACTGTTAAACATTATGTCAATTCAACCACTGTTAAACATTATTGGTTTTGATGAGAAAAAAAAAAAACTATACGAGTGCGGATTAGAACCTCGAACTTCCCTGAGTCCTGACACGCTAGGCAACAATTCTACCTGTGGACCATCACTGTACACATGCGTTAAAGGGCATATAGACTCTATATACTCACTATAGTCGGACATTGTGCTCATTTTATTTATGTACATCAGGAAGCCACAGGAAGTCTTTCAAAACATGACCTACTCGAAAGAGAAAAAAAGAATGAATGAGTCATTGTACCCAGCACTTTTTTGAAAATGCCCTTCCGAGTACGTCTCTGTCCCCAGCACATTTCAAACCAAACTGACGCCTGTGTGTGTGTATGTGTATATATTAGGGCTGTAGATTATGGTAAAAATATTTGACGCACCTGCTCAGACCTATGTAGGTCATCATAAAATTACATTTCATGAAGTTCATTGGTGACGAACATGATACGGGACAACTTACTACGTGATGGAGCCTATAGAATGCCGTTAGAATGCCCCTGATTATTGACGATATGAGGGCAAAAATGCCTTTGTATGATTTTGTTTTATTTTGTATTAATTTATATCATATGGTATAGTTAAGCAATATTCATATTAGGAACGAGCGCAATGTCACACAAGTGCTGTTTTTATCCCAAATAGCATGAGTATGAATGTGATATTGATTTTATACAAGTTCAATGAATAAGAAGTTAAAGGAGTAGTTCACTTTAAAAAAAAACGTTTGCTGTTAATTTACTCACCCCCATGTCATCCAGTATCCATGTCATTCTTTCTTCAGTCAAAAGAAATTAATGTTTTTGATGAAAACATTCCAGGATTTTTCTCCATATAATGGACTTCAATGGGAACCAAACGGTTCAAGGTCCAAAAGACAGTTTTAGAGCAAACTGTTCAAAGGGCTTTAAACGATTTCCAGACAATGAATAAGGGTCTTATCAAGCGAAACAATCAGTCATTTAAAAAAATATATATAAAGTTTAAGTTTTATATTGCTCTGTTCTGTGATGACCATGACTCTCCTATTCAAACTCATTCATCTAAATGAACGAATCTTTTTTCAGAGTCATCTCGTTCATTTCGTTCGTTGAATGAACCAATTGACACGAAAAAAGATTCGTTCATTTTGATAAAAGAGTTCAAACAGGAGAGTCATGGACGTGCATCACTGAACAGAGCAAAGAGAGCATTTGTGCTTATAAAACTTAAACTTTGTTGTTGTTTTTTTTTTTTAAATGGCCGAATCGTTTCGACTTGATAAGACCCTTATTTATAGTCTGGAATTGTTTAAAGCCCTTTATGATGGCTGGCATCACTTTACGTTGAAGGCTGTGAGGGATGCAGATCCGTAGGTGTGATTACTGGGAGATGGTGAATGGATGGATAGATAGATGCAGAAAAAGGCTGATTAGTGGCAGCGGAGGATATTAAAGGAGAGGGACAGCAGTAAAAGCAGAGGGAGAGACTCGGGAAGGGTTGAGGGTCTTCAGGTGCTCAGGAGAAGGAACACTGCTGTATCTGACGCAGGTAAACATGAGTGACTCACATCAAGACCTTATGAGCTGTGACGCCAATGGAGTCTCTCTTTATCTCTTGCTCGGTCTCTCGCTTTTCTCTCTGCACTCTCTGTTTTAACCCTTTTATATATCTCGTTCTCTTATCTCCCCATTTTTTTAAACCCAAATCGCATTCTTAGCGTAACCAATAATAGAGGTAGCAAAGTAGAAAGTAGCAGAACCCTTCTCTCTTGAGGACCCAAAAGGAATCAATAAATTACGGTCAGTGAATGTGTGAACGTGTCATGAAAATGAACCAAAATGAATGTTCTTTATTAGCATCTTTGGTTCGCTGAAGTTCCATGCATTTTCAAGGTTCTTTTCAATTGAAATTAAAATTTTCTTCACACTAATAAAAAATGGTTCTATTAAAAACTGATCTCTTTTTTTCCCCTTTTCCACCAATAAAAAAACTGGTTCGGAACTGGTGCTGGTTCAAAGCTTGGATCGAAGTTAGTTCAACTTGCGAACCCGTTCAGAACCTGTTTGTTTTTCTACTGACTAGAGCGCCCAGGGAACGACGTTACGTCACTGTGTACGTCGCCATACGTATGCATTTTCAAGGTTCTTTTCAATTGAAATGAAAATTTTCTTCACACTAATAAAAAATGGTTCTATTAAGAACTGATCACTAATGCCCCTTTTCCACCCAAAAAAAACTGGTTCAGAACTGGTGCTGGTTCAAAGTTGGTTCGGAGTTGGTTCAACTTGCGAACCCGTTCAGAACCTGTTTGTTTTCCACTGACTAGAGCGCCCAGGGAACTAACGTTGTTACATCACTGTGTAACTATCCACTTTTCAATCGAATTATCTGAAGTTCGGTAAAAAAAAAACTCATGCGAATAAAACTGGTGAAAGTGTGTTTCCATCCAACGGCTTTAAAGCGAATAAAAACCTATAGACCCCTTTTCAGTTGGTAATCACGGTGACGTTTTTATGTGGGCGGAGCTTAAGTGGAGGCAGAACGATCCCTCTGGCTGCTTCACTAACGCTAGTTAGCAAGTTTTATTAGCTTGTTTCTTTAACTATGACTGGAGAAAATCAGATTGTATCTTAATGTGTAAGGTCACTCACTGTCCAGGACCGCGATTGTTATTTTCAAATGTTAATTTTAACGGACAGAACCAGATTGGCCGACCCGTAGCCTTCACACGCTCACTCAATGCATGGACGATCTGACAGGATTAACGTTACGTTACCTCGGTTGAGTGGCCTGACTTCTACACCTACCTAATGGAGAAACTGATCGTAAAGAGAAACTGAGGGCATATAAATCTTAAGATGCCTATAACTATGTGCTGAATGGTCATGTACACAAGACTTGTGTGTACGATCCGCAGTTCCGCCTAGCCAGCGCAGAGAATTCGACAATGTAAAGAGAAACATTACGGTGCGATTTTAAGGATGTGAATATTTTCTAGAAATAAAAATTCCAGTTACAGCATATTCATTCTTTCATCGATTCTTGCACCAAACAACACAACAAGATGACATTTAATAATAATAAAAGTAATTTAAGCTCCTTATTATGTAGCCGAATCTGTGCTGGTTTGCATTTGCGCCTCCAGTTTTCACTTTGTTTTGCCTCCAGCTAGCGCCGTGACGTAACTGTGACGTCGGCGCAAATGGGGTCTATACGTAATGATGTCACATGCTGTTTTGCGATCAAATTGGTATATCGAATTTATTTGAGACATTTTAAGGTGTTTCCATTAATTTTTGCACTGAACATTCAAGCAAACTTTTGCGAAACAAAGTTTTGCTAGACAAAACGGAGCGCGCCATCTACCAACAAATGGTCAATATTTCACAAGTTGTAGCCTAATAATGCTTATGTTCCAGCTGATAGCGACATATGTAAGGGATAATGTATATGTGAGGCGGTTGTTAGCCTGAAGGGGTTGTATTCGCTATAACCGCCTCGCTATACATTATCCTGCATTAATTTGACACAAAATATTGTCTTTAAAAGGAGCTTATTGATTTAAAAACGAGTATTGCTTACGCTAAAGAAATAGTCTGTTCCGTCTCTGAACTGCATCCATGGCAACGGTGTGTTATACTTAGCAGCGCCGCAGTGTGTTAACAAGAAATAACAGACCACATTCTACCTTATAATTCAACCAAGCCACGTAATAACAAGCAAACCTAAATTTAGAAAACAACGACGCTATAAACATTGCTATGATGATGCAGATGCATGTCAATGCCCGACGACAATGGAGGCAGCTTGTGGTGTGGGAACAACAGCGCTCCATCAGTTCTTGGAGATTGGGTTCAGAGACACTTCACGGAAACCCTTTGGTTCACACATTTGTTTGCTTTGTCCACTTATATATGTCTTTGTTGACATCTGCTGTGTGTGCAAACAGAGTGGGAATACTGGCCAGGAAATGAACTCATCTTCTTCTGTTTTGTGGCATGTTGCAACCATTAAAGGGCCTAAAACTTAATCACAATTCATTATTTATTCCACAAATAACGTTTCCATCAGCTTTTATTGCATTAGCCGTATATTGATCAACATAAAATCCGATGAGACCGAACGCATTTTATTTGAGTCAATATTTATGAAATTTAATCGATTTTTACTGTTTCCATAAGGTATTTTTCATTCGATATCACTTAATTTGGATAAAAACGTGTGGATGGAACATGTGGACCTAAATTGAGGTAAAAAAAAATATATATATATATATATATATATATATATATATATATATATATATATTTTTTTTTTTTTTAACCTCAATTTAGGTTATTTATTTATTTTATTTTATTTTTATGTAAAATGTAGAATGTTTCCTGAGAAGGGTAGGTTTATGGATAGGGTTAGTGTAAGGGGATAGAATATATAGTTTGTACAGTATAAAAACCATTACGTCTATGGAGAGTTCCAACAAAGACCGTAAACCATGCTTGTGTGTGTGTTCAGTATATATGTATTTTACAGAAGTATCTATTTCAACAGAACAAGACTCTGAAGTGCAGTGTTTAGCCTCCATGTTCACAACAGTTTGGTATGCATAGTGATTCAGTCTGTTCTCCCATGAGGCCTGTAGATGAAGTCACGATAATTGACTGACCGAGCTCGAATCGTGCCGCAGTATAGGAGCACAATGGCATAGCTATTCACAAATAACCTGAAAAAGTCCAACTCTGTCTCGCTGATGCTAACAGTGAGGTCTCGTCGAGGGAATTTGAAGAGTCAGCATGTCTTTGGTGCTTGAACGGTAACAGAGCAATAGATCTAGACAGTTGATGTTGTGAATTTTAATGCAGATGGTGACAGTGCACTGAGGTTGTTTTTATTTGCCGAGAGGAGAGTTTAAAAGGTTTTCGGATGACTGGATTAAACGGGTGCTTACTGACACAAAAGTTTCTGTCCCAAAGGGCACTCTCGGACCTTGCAGGTCTTGTCCTGAAGACCCTTGTCTTCAACGTGCGCACTTACACCTTTTCCTCCAAAAAATTAGTGTTCTGGTGTTGAGTTGGTGCTCAAATCTTTCTTCAAACTGGCTTGTGTTTTAATTGCCACTTGGTTCTTAAGTCAATGCAATTGAATGTTACTTGGATGTTCAGATTTAAAAATAATTATTTAAATGAATAGTTAAAAAAATATATATTATTAGCCATTTTTCAATGCCTGCCTGTCATTATGCTCTAGCTTTACTTTTGCAATCAGGATAATATGTAAATATGTAGGGGTGTAACAATAACCTCATGTCACAATTCGATCACAATACTGAACTCATGATAAGATATTCTTGTGATACTCCAAGACATATGGTAAAAGATTAACAAAAAATGTACTGTTGATTAAAATGCTAAATTTGATATTACATTGTAGGTTTAAACAAATTGGTGCATTCCCCAAGGACAATGGTGACACCAGAATTAAAATAATACATGTATAACATGTAAAATACATGTAAAATAATGAAAAATAATTCATAATTCTTAAGTTATTGTAGACAAATATATAAAATAAAATAATGTAGGCCACTTTTTACTGGTAACATCAGACATTTGGCATTATCAGGACCCACAAATATTCCCTCATTGCATTATTATACATTATAATCAACATTATACCATATATAGTAGTTCAATGTAGTACTGACACCAAAACTCTGAAAACTTGAATTTTTTTTTCTCACACAGTAATTTTTATTTTGGGGGGACTATCTATTGATACATATTGTCAGTTTCCATGATAAGTATTGTTGCATTTTTGTATTGCGATTATGTTGTGGCACAATATATTGTTACACCCCTATAAATATGTAATTATTATTATATACACGCACACTCATTAGGTAAACCTGTTCAACTACTTGTTAATGCAAACATCTAATCAGCCAATCACATGGCAGCAACTCAATGCATTTAGACCAAGTGTGCCGCACAATCCCTCAAAAGTGAAGCCAAAACGTCTCGAATCGCCCCCAGTGACCGGTCCTAGTATAGGTCATAAACCCCGCCTCCCATGTTATTCAACGGGATGTGAGACCAACTAAACAATTCAATTACACTTCACATATCCTTTTTCCAAAGATAGTTTCTGTCATTTACTGTCATCACATTGATGTAATTTCAAGTGTTTTTAAAATAAGTTTGTTTTTAGTTAGTTATTTGATCCTATAAAAATGTTAGATGTCAGCACCATATCGGGACATTGGCAGCTTCAGGTCTCTCCGATGGAAAAGATTGAAGGGGCGTCGTCCATCTTTTTACAGTCTATGATTTAGACTTGTAGACATGGTCAAGGTGAACTGAAGTTCAAACTGAGCTTCAGAATGGATAAAAAAGAGGATTTAAAGGGGTGGTATAATGCCCCTTTTTACATGTAAAATAGGGGTTGGGGAAAAATCGATTCTTAGATGCATTCGCGATGCGGAAGTGGACGATTGTGAATCGATTCACAAATGTCAAATCAATTTTCAAAAAAAAAAAAATCTTAAAATTTTTTTTAAAAGTCTTATTTTTCATAAACTTCACCTTTATTGTCAGCCGCGCTCTCCTCTGTCCCCTGAACGAGCGGTTCACTTCCTGATTCTATGAAAACACTCCCTCAGAAACACGTAGTGGGCTCAGATTGGTTAGTTTGGCCCGGTGTGTTGTGATTGGCTAAACTGTCGCTCACGTTGTCCGGAAGGTTAACGCCCATCACCTTTACGGGCGAAACGTGCATGTCATGAGCTCCTGTCCAGATGTAAATATGTGTCGAACTGCAGTATCAGTTTGAGGCAGAATCAGACCGAGAAAGCCACGACTGAAGAGAGTCAAACAGAACCTCACCACGCTCTTACTAAATGTTTCTGAAAGATAATTTGCTACATTTTTTAATTTTATACACGTTTATTTTACACAATAGCATCTGACTGGCAACAATAGCAACTGACTGGCTACTAATGTTATACTCAAACAGCGTTGGCATGTTTACATTCTTGATCAAATTGAAAATAACGTCATAAAGCATATATACATGAAAAATACATTTAAAACATTAGTACTTATAGAAAATTCAAGTCCATAATGTTTGTACGCATTTGTCGTAGACACAAAATAGCATAGGCTAACTAGTAGTGGCTATAAAGCCAGCGCTGGCATTTGAAAAAATAAAACACAAGGCTACGTCTGAAATTATACATGCAAATACATTTAAAATGATGAAGTCTTAGCCTACTTACAGGCTGTGGCCCAACAACTGCTGACTCTGGTTTTAAAGTTGGATCTGCTTCATGTTTTAGTAACAGTTTCTTGTTGAATCCGGTGTTGAACTCGTGGAGATTCTGGAAGCTGTCTTCCGTAAAATGCGCAGCACAGAGAGCTAGATTACGATCGCCATTTTCAGGAACATAATCAAACATAAATTGTATCCATTGTTGAGGAAGTATAGCGTCCATAGGAAGCCTGAACACAGAAGACCTGACAGCTGGATGAACAACACACTTGACGAGTCGACGTGCCTCAGAAAAATGCGTATGCCATTTTCTGCATATTCTGGAGGGAGGGGTTGATGCAAATGTGTGGGTTAGTGACGTACCATAACCCAGCTGTAGTCCCAATCGAGTCGTTTTTGTAGGCAATTATACTTCCTGATTTTTAAAAGACGATATCTCAGCTTACACCAAACTTTCAGCGCTGCAACTTTGCAGATACTGTTCATGCACCAACAGCAACATTACACACTATTTAAAATCAAAAAAGTGAAATCGCAGTCAACCCGCCTTTAATTTACTACAAGTATGCTGCTAGTTCAAGCACACATTTATTTTCCTGTTGGTTCTTTGCAATGTTAATAAAATATATTGTACGTTAATTCTTTATGGGTCATTACTTTGTACTTTTAAAGCAAAGTATTTATAGTCACACACACAAAAAGATTCAGATAATTGATTTAGCATTGAATCGCAGCCCTCTGAATCGGTAATCAAATCAAATCGTGAGGTGCCTAGAGTTTCCCACTCCTGAATGTAAAATAAGTCTATGTTGTCCCCAGAGTGTGTATGTGAAGTTGTAGCTCAAAATACCACACAGATAATGTTTAACAGCATATTAAAATGTCCCTTTTTGAGGGTCAGTAAAAACACGTTGTTTTGTGTCTGTCCCTTTAAACGCAAATGAGCTGCTGCTCCCGGCACAGAGGTTGGAGCTCCAGGAGCTTGTGTGTGTGTAATTTTATTTTGTCACATTTCAGATTGTTCCTCTCTGCCTTTTGCTCTAATCTTCTTGCTAAGTATGACTTCTTTCAATGCTCCATAAGAAGCTGTCCGTGATGATGTTGGGATGTCCGTGGGATAGGACATTCCTCCATCTCTGCTGTGCATGAGTGCCCTCCAGTGTGCGAGACTCACTCAAGAGCGGCTCAGCAGGGTGCCAATGAAGACCATGTGTTGCATGGCAGATTTGCTTAAGTCTGCCTCGTAATGTTCTTTTTAATTTATCCGTAGCTTTGAGCATAATTGAATTTGTGTAATGAAAAGTATTGTGTGACTATTTAACATTGAGTTAAGATGGAAAAACACATGTTGTGGCACTGGTTTAATGTCTGTGCTACCACGTGTGACAGTGAGAACCTGTTCTTTATAAAAAATGAGGTCAGAATAGATATTAACAAAGAACGCAATGTGTGTGTGTGTGTGTGTAGGAACATCCTTTACTGGGCCAACCATTTTTCATGCTTCATCCATGTCGCACTGAGGAGTTTATGAAACCTGCTCTGGATTTGGCACAGGCTGAAAACAAGTGAGTTTCTCTCTGCTGCAGCTTCAGTAGTCATGCATTCTGTGAAATGAATATTCTGGGTTTACATTTACATTCATCACACACTCTTTTTCTTGCATATACACATTTTATCTGCGCACACATTCCTTGGGAATCAAACCGATGACCTTAGTGTCACTAGTGTCGTGCTCTACTGTGTGTGCTATAGGAACTATGTGAGAAATTCAGTAAACAGCTTGTTGGATACCATTGAAAATATATTTTGACTGAGTATTACACTCCCTATGGAATCCTAGTAGGCATTCAGACAGCATAATGAATAAATGTTTAAAATATAAAATAATGAAAATTTAAACATTTGACTTAATCATTACTTGTAATAGCATGAAACTATGTGATGGAGTCCTATGTGAAAAGAAAACCCGGTTAAAATCTGCATTTTATATAAATAATATATATTTTATAAATAAATATATACAGTATATATAACATATAACATTTGAATTATATATTTTTTAATTATATATAATATTTGAATTATATATTTTTAATACATTTCATTATAGTTAAATGTAATATTGAATTGTTTTAATGGTAATTTTAAAGTTTTATTTAAATATAATATGAATTAATAATAATATTAATTAGTAATAGAGGGTGTTTGTGAGCACTCTTTTAAACATATAAAATACAATAATTTTCTTATTTTAATTGTCTACTTGTTTTTTATTGGATAAAATCCTGTAGGCCTCAGGAAACTAAGCTTATACATTTATGTACATGCTTTAATAAAAAATGCAAGCTTTAAATGTCTGCTTTAAACCCTCCTGAATACTTGCCCCATAGACTTCTATTTTAAATGAGGAACAAATCAACATCAACATCTGTGGTAATGAAGAGCATGATTTTAATAAAAGTTTAATTTAATCTGGAACTGTTCTTTTAACATTTTAAAATGGTGTTTTATCATCTCAGTGTTATATGTCTTATTTAGCTCTAAATGTTATCAGATGTGGCATATCCATCGATTTAGCCATATCCATTCAATATATGATTAGATGTAAAAAAATTTCAAATTGCAGCACTGCAATGTGATTATCTCATCTGTTCTCAGGAGGGTGAACTACATCGTGACCTGGCTGAGTGTTGTGGGCCCCGTTGTCGGACTGGACGTCCCATTGAGCTACTGCACCGAGGTGTCCGCTCCAGACTGAAGATCTGCTGCTAGTGATCTTCCTGTCTGTCTCAGACTGCACTGACCTAGAGGACGTGAAAAGGACACCGGTGACCCTGCTGAGGGTCTCAAAGAGGGTTCAAAAGTCCTGAAGCAATGCTTGAACATCCAAGACACCAAGTACATAAGAGACTTCTTGAGCTAGCTTGTGAACTTTATGTATTAATAAGTCATGCTGTTACCGTTAGAAATCATACCTTTGTTGAGTAAAAAAAAAATAATAATTTATTCATCAAGTGTGCATTAAGTGACTTACTGATTTCAAAGTTTTAAATATTAGTGTATACAGAATGAATGGTACTGTAATTCTTTTTGTATCATTACCAACCATAAAATGCCCATATTACAGTATATAACAGATATACAGTGGGGCCAAAAGTATTTAGTCAGCCACTGATTGTGCAAGTTCTCCTACTTAGAATGATGAGAGAGGTCTGTAATTTTCATCGTAGGTACACTTTAACCATAGCCTGGCAAGCCAGACCTATCAAGATCTTTGGTATAAGACAATTGGCATACCTCAATCCGGGGGCAGGATAAAAGGTTGTCTTTCAATATCCCTCTGCACGCCATAGGATAGCACTAACCAGAGCAATGAATGGCTGTGGCTGAGTGAGTCCCATGCCTTTTCCCACCAGCGGAGCAAGTATATATATTAAAGTGATTGATTGATTGATTTTTGATAGTTTCCTGTAAGTCTTCACCAGGTTTGCAAACACTGTAGCTGATATTTTGGCCCATTCCTCCATGCAGATCTCCTCAAGAGCAGTGATGTTTGGGGGCTGTTGCTAATCAACACGGACTTTCAACTGCCTCCACAAATTTTCTATGGGGTCTGAGGTCTGGAGACTGGCTAGGCCACTCCAGGACCTTGAAATGCTTTTTACGGAGCCACTCCGTCGTTGCCTGAGTGGTGTGTTTGGGATCATTGTCATGCTGGAAGATCCAGCCATGTTTCATCTTCAAGAAGGATTAGTTTTTCTGTCCCCTTTGCTGAAAAACAGCCACAAAGCACGTTTCCTCCCCCATGCTTCACAATAGGTGTGGTGTTCTTGTGACGCAACTCTGCATTCTTCTTCCTCCAAACATCGACGAGTTGAGTTTTTACCAAAAAGTTCTATTTTGACCACAAGATATTCTCCCAATCCTCATCCATTCTGGATAATCCATATGCTCTCTGGCAAACTTCAGACGGGCCTGGACATGTACTGGCTCAAGCAGGGGGACACACCTGGCACTGCAGGATCTGAGTCCCTCTCGGTGTCAGTGTGTTACTTATGGTAGCCTTTGTTACTTTGGTCCAAGCTCTCGGCAGGTCATTCATCAGGTCCCTCCGTGTTGTTCTGGGATTTTTGCTCACCATTCTCATGATTATTTTGGCCACACGGGATGAGATCTTGCTTGGAGCCCCAGATCAAGGGAGATTATCAGTGGTCTTGTATGTCTTCCATTTTCTTATAATTGCTCCCACATTTTTTTTTTACACCAAGCTGACTATTGTAGATTCAGGCCACGTTTACACAAAGCCGGGTATTTAGCAAAACGAATATTTTCCCCCTCTCCGTTTTCAAAAATAACATCGTTCACACACCCGCATAATACGCCGTCGAAGCGCCATCATAACTATGCCAAACCTATTGGCGGCAGTGTAGGGGTTAAGGAGAAAGCCATGCACGCCAATCAGAATCCCCAGAATTGACAAGAGAGAACATAAAACGCCGTTTCTCCCAGTTCACACGACAACACATAACTGGCGTTTTGAGAAATCTCCACTTTGCCTGGAGTTTTTAGAAATAATCGTTTTCAGTGATAAAAACGGCGTTTCGTCTCTCATTATTCTAAGTAGGAGAACTTACTTTTTGGCCCCACTGTATCATGTATGATCATGCATGTAGCAACCTTGAATCTGTAGACTTTTACAGAACCTTTAAATTCTGGGATTTGTGACATTTTTGATATATTTGGCAAACCATATTTTCCTCTGCTGGTATTTTTTTTTTTTTGCATTTTCATGGCATTGTTTGGGCTTTCATATGAAGGATTGCTAGTCAAACATGTCTGAGTCTTTGTCTCCAGCTGCGTGTGTGTGGTGTGTGTGTGTGTGTGTGTGTGTGCGTGCAGTCTCAATATTTTCCCTCACTGGTTGGGTAATGTGAAGCAGGCTGCAGTGCATTTAGCCTATTTTTGACATTTCTGAGGCCTGAAATGGGAATATAACATTATTCGTATAACCTTGCATCTTGTAAGCACAGTAAATAGCCTGATGTATTTTTGTTGTGTCTCCCTGCAGTCTGACATTTCTCTTCATTACTCATCCACGTAGCGTGCCTGTGCCAGAACAGTTTAACAGTTGAATGGAATCGAATCCCTCTGAAATCCTGGCTTTCTGAAACGGAGGAGCTGAGTTTAGAGTCCAGAGTTTGAGAGAAGACGGCGAAAGTCCTCCGTCAGCATGTCTAAATGGGGCGCTCGTCTCTCAGGGGACTGTATCAGTGTTGGTAAGGAGGTCAGCCTCCTACCCGGAGCATCTCGCTCTTAATGGACGGACAGGAATGATGGAGAGGAGAGAGAGAAATGCATAGATGGATCACAGTGTTACCTGCTTTTTAAACGGTCATTTTTAAAGGTTTAGGTCACCCCAAACTGAAAATCAATGACTGTCATGCTACAGAGTTCATATCTTTTCAAATAAGCATATTTTAAATTGGCACTACACATGTGGTTTACAAGATGTAAGAAACAATGGTGTTTGGTTTCATTTATGCTTTAACTGGAGATGTGTGTGATACGAAGCTATCATATGACTAAGGATCCCAGCTAACAAAAATTTATTGTTTTGCTAAACTGTTACCTTATGTTATTTTGAATGTTTTAATTTAAAAAAAATGTTTTGGTAATGTAATGTTAGACAAAACATTTAAGGGAACATTCAATTTATGATAGAAATTTTACTGAACAGAAGTAATTTGTTAAATTTTTTTTTTTTTAAATTTCAGAAAATACTTTTTTTAAGTTATTTTGAGAACATTAAAGACCAGACAACTTTGAACAGACTGTTAAGAACTGGAAGAACCTGTGAATAACTTTAGGAGAACCTTGGCACAACATTAGACAAAGTTATGAGAACATTCCCTGTTAGCTGGGATGATGTTTTTGTTCCTTTTTGCACAAATAAGCCTGGTAAATGTATGTTGAGTGTGAAATTTCTCCTTTATAGCATTACTTGCAAGAAAGAAAGAAGTTTGAAATGGCATGAGGGTGAGTAAATGATCACATCTTTTAAACTATTCTGTTAAATTAATTAGGGGTAAATTTTGTCTTTTTTTTCTGTTTAACGTTCCTTCATGAAGATGTTTTTTTCCCCTTAAATGTACAAGCTGCTTTTGCTATACAATTTACATGAATATATGACTGTCAAGCTCCAAATGTGAAAAAATTGATGATTAAAAGACAATTTATGCAATTAATGTTAGGCTATCTGTAGTAAGAGGTGTAACTGTTAGGCCTATTTCAAGTCTTCAAGTCGTGGTACAAAATGTAAGTCATTATTCAGTTATATATCATGTTTGCATTCAATTCCAGACAATTTGTAGCTCAACACTTTTAATGTATGAAAAAGAGCAGCTTAGACATTCGGCAAACGTTGTTTATTCTCCACAGAATGCTAATGACTAAGCTTAACCAGCTAGCTAGCTAGCTAGCATGCTCAGAGAAAGAGCTGGCAAAGCTATAGAGCTAGGAATGATGACAAAATTTTAATTTGTGGGTAAACTAACTAGTCACATTTATAATTGTGTGCAGAACCTCTAATTGAAGCAAGTAGCACATTGAGTAAGTTTTAGACATACCTCAATATTATTATCTGGAGAAGTTGTTACATTAGAGGAAAGGAAATTAGAATTGCCTTAGAAACAAATACCCATTTATTTTACATGCTTGACTAGAGGTGTTGCTTAATGGAGTTTGATTACTCTGAATGGAGATGGGGAATTAAATTTGTGAGCGTGAAGCCGTGAACGAGCCGCTGCTGACATCTGTTGGCCATAGTGTGCTGTTGGGGTTTACACGCCTGTCCATGAGGAGCCGCCATTGACCGAAGAGCAAGTGATTCAAAACTACAGTGACTCAAAAGATTATCAAGCCACTGAAACCACGTATAAAAATTAAGATAAAAAAATATTAGACTAATAGCAAGTACTTCAGCACTTTCTCAAAAAGTTTTCTCAATTTCTATTTCAGACCTGTACCTTTTTTAAATTGTTAAAACAAATAACAATGTTTAATACAATGACATTTCAGGCCTTCTTAAGTAGCTATACTATACATATATATATATATATATATATATATATATATATATATATATATATATATATATATATATATATATATATATATATATATATACTACATATTGGTATACACTCACCTAAAGGATTATTAGGAACACCTGTTCAATTTCTCATTAATGCAATTATCTAATCAACCAATCACTAATTGCTTCAATGCATTTAGGGGTGTGGTCCTGGTCAAGACAATTTCCTGAACTCCAAACTGAATGTCAGAATGGGAAAGAAAGGTGATTTAAGCAATTTTGAGCGTGGCATGGTTGTTGGTACCAGATGGGTCGGTCTGAGTATTTCACAATCTGCTCAGTTACTGGGATTTTCAAGCCCAAACCATTTTAGGGTTTACAAAGAATGGTGTGATGGTAGCCTGCATGCTGAGCCTCGAACCCCGCCCACAGACATTTTTTTGGTTCGGGAAGTTTGGTCTGGATCTCGACCCATTGAGGAGTAATTATGATCCGTCAAAAATGTTCGGGCCAATCAAATTGCCAGGTGGGCTTATACGATGATGGACAGATGATCTTCAGGGACGTTATCATCGCGTTATCAAAGAGCGTTTAACTGGTTTCCCTCAGAGATGACTGCAGCTGGAGAATTGAGATTTATAGATTCCACTGTTGCGTCTGTTGTGAAATAAATCGACAGCGCATTCATTTTAATAGACGAACAGAAAACTGCAATCAAGGCATTTGTCGATCGGAAAGATATTTTTGCCATCCTTCCTACGTGATTCGGCAAAAGTGTAACTTATCAGCTGGCTCTGACGGTCGCTAAGAAGATGGGACGTAATGAAAAGCCTGTGGTCGTTGTGGTTTCTCCTTTGGTCGCATTCATGGAGGATCAAGTAAAAGAAGCAACACTCGTAATTTTACTTCTAAAATAAGTAAGTTCTGTAGTTGACAACTGCTATGCAAAGTAGTTGACTTACTGCGTTGTTCTGATTGGTTGTGGTTGTAGGTCTTGAGTTTTGGTTGAGTTTTTTCCTGGTTCGGTTAAGACACGCCTCATAATCAAAGCCCTATGGAGCATTTTCAGATGCGCTTTCTGACTAGAATATGAGTATGACGAAGTCAGGCTAGTAAAAAGTGGAAAAACATCCAGTATGCGGCAGTCCTGTGGGTGAAAATGTCTTGTTGATGCTAGAGGTCAGAGGAGAATGGGCCGACTGATTCAAGCTGATAGAAGAGCAACCTTGACTGAAATAACCACTCGTTACAACCCAGGTATGCGGCAAAGCATTTGTGAAGCCACAACACACACAACCTTGAGGCGGATGGGCTACAACAGCAGAAGACTAGACCAGGTACCACTCATCTCCACTACAAATAGGAAAATAGCTCTTACAGTTTGCAAGAGCTCACCAAAATTGGACAGTTGAAGACTGGAAAAATGTTGCCTGGTCTGATGAGTCTTGATTTCTGTTGAGACATTCAGATGGTAGAGTCAGAATTTGGCGTTAACAGAATGAGAACATGGATCCATCATGCCTTGTTACCACTGTGCAGGCTGGTGGTGGTGGTGTAATGGTGTGGGAGATGTTTTCTTGGCACACTTTAGGCCCCTTAGTGCCAATTGGGCATCGTTTAAATGCCATGGCCTACCTGAGCATTGTTTCTGACCATGTCCATCCCTTTATGGCCACCATGTGCCCATCCTCTGATGGCTACTTCCAGCAGGATAATGCACCATGTCACAAAGCTCAAATCATTTCAAATTGGTTTCTTGAACATGACAATAAGTTCACTACTAAAATGGCCCAGTCTTGGGATGTGGTGGAATGGGAGCTTCATGCCCTGGATGTGCATCCCACAAATCTCCATCAACTGCAAGATGCTATCCTATCAATATGGGCCAACATTTCTATGAATCAATGCCACATAGAATTAAGACAGTTCTGAAGGCGAAAGGGGGTAAAAACAGTATTAGTATGGTGTCCTAATAATCCTTTAGGTAAGTGTATTTTAAATACTGTACAATGGTAGTAGCTATCTGATACCACTGCTGACCTGCTGCAGTACTTTTAGTAATAAGTGCAGATGTGAGTAAAATAATTTTATAAATCTATTTTCCTGACACATTTTACTGTATCTTTGCAATTTTTTTTCCTTCCATTTCCCCAAGGCTGTTTTATCTGGCAGTGATATTCCAGACAAGGAAGACCCCTTTCCCGTCCAATTAATCCAGACATCATCCTGGGTTCCAGCACGATCCAGATAATGATAAAACCAAACAGAAGCCATTTTAGCATGTCTACACCAGACAACAGGGAAGTGGGTCAGATGTTCTTTCCAGAATCAAACCATCAGGTTTTCTCTTACATTCTCCAACATGTTGTCAGGTAGGAGAACCGAGGTCAGTTCATCTGTAATATGTTCCCGTGAGAGTAAAATTTGTGCTTCTGCATTAATCATCGCCTTCCAAATGCTTAGAGTTGTGTTTTCCAAGCCTCCGTAGAGCAGCAGAGTTTATTTATAATTAAATAAAACCTTTAATTAGGGGTTTTATTGAGGCTGTACACTTCAGTCAATGCCTGGAGCATGAGTCTAGACATGTAAATGTATGACATATTCTGTATGTATTTACAACTATACAGTACATCATAACAAGACAGCATGAGGCATTGTTATAAAGTTAAGGCACTGCTGAGGTTGTAAATGTGTTTAAATCAGAAAATTAGCTGCATAAACACTGAACGCACTCCAAACGATCTGCTCTGACTGATACAGCTTTTGTTTGTTTCTCTCTCTTGCGCACACATACTCCTCTGAGACCTTAGTATACATAACCTTTGTGGAAAAAGCTACCTTTTTTGACAACATCCTCTTAAAGAGACATCATTGTTTGCATGAGTTTCACTGATGCCAACGTTAAATGCAAACAAAACCATGTGGTTGCTTATTGCACCAAATATTATACTAAGTCGTATTTAACCTCATCTGAAATTGAAGAGAGAGAATAAAATAACCATTTGATTAAAAAGATGCTTGATTTACCTCTTATGGTGTCCCTAAAAAGCATTTGGACACTTAAATGACACCTAAAAAATGTCATTGCATCAGACCATTTTTGCTCAATGACTTTTAACTGTTGCAGTGATTTTTATAGGATGCACAAAGTCAGTAAAACAACAAGACATCCGTTTCTCGTTGGTCATTCTCAGTATCTAACAAACTCTGACTCGCGTTGGAATCGTCACTGTGCTTGGTTTGTTGAGAAAAGGGCCTTTTGTTTCCTTCGGTATGAGGCTTTAATCACATTCTGGCTCTTTCTCGCCAACCGCCTGAAGAGTTTTGGACAGTGTCATTGTTGCAAGTTAAACAGTGTTTTCTGGGAAAGAACCAAAGATTTGTGAGCTCCAGGACCAGTAGATGTCCTCATATCCCACAGCACAAGCAAACGTCAAGGTAAATTTGACTCTGGTTTATATTTATAAGTCCACTCTTATAAATGATGTCATAAGTGCTTGCTACTTTAACAGAACCTTAAAAGTTTTCAACTTGTAAAAAAAAATATATATATGTATATTGGCATGTAACTTGTCCTGTACTAGGGTGATTATATTACCAAAAAAACAGGACACTCTGCCTGGCAAACAGATACTCAAATGATACTCAAAGTTTACTCAAAGATGCCTTATTAATTTCAATACATTTAAAGTAGGCTTTGTGAAAGGCTTTTAAAAAAAAATTGTGATATTACAAGACAAATTCAGATTCAAACCTTCTCAGAGGTTACTCAACATTTTCTATCATGACAGGTTTAAAAAATACTGAATAAAATAATGATAGAAATAATGTCTCTTCTGTATTAGAAAAATACATAAATAATAAATAACTAAAAGAAACACCTCCAAATTGATTAAAAATAGCGCTCACAAACTCACAAAAATGAACTAACAAAATATAGTTATATCTTTAGTTTTCTTCTTCTTAATCCTGTTTTTCTTCATCCTCATCCTCCTTGTTTGCTCATCTATATTTTGCTGTAGAGCTGATCTTTCCCAGCAGATTTTTGAAAACCAGGACATTTTCATCACTTTATAAAAAAAACAACCAGGACAGGACGTGAAAACAGAACAATGTCCTGGGAAAACAGGACTGTTGGTCACCCATCCTGTACCATTTGTGTGCAATGATACCACAGATTGTGTGGCCATTTGAGGAAGGGTGTGCTACTTATTGTTTTATTCATGTATATTATTTTCAGACTTACTATTTTTGCCTGGCAGACAAAGAGATTTACTTTGAAAGAGGGAGCCAAGACATGTTTAGAGGTCCTGAATATCATAATCAAGACTTATGAACACTTTTGATTTGGGGCTCTAAGTAGCCAACTGACAACCACAAAGCAGTGTGCTACACCACTCAGAAAGCATTAGCATCTGTAAAATAACATGCTAAAACAATTTTATCATATATTAGTGACTACATGACATCCTAAAACCACCCAGAATGCCCTAGTAACTTAACAACATGCTAAACCAATTGGAATACTTAATCAACCGCAGAGCAACATTGTAGGCAAAAATCACTCAGAACATCCTAACAATAACAACAGACTAACACCAATCTGAGTGTTGTTATGTTGTTTATAGGCTAGTCTGTATTGAGTGGTTTTAGCAACGTCATACTGCTGCTAGTGTCCTGAGTGGTTTTAGCATATTGTTATGCTGTTGCTAGAGTGTCCTGAGTGGTTTTAGCATGTTGCTATACAGTTTCTATGGTGTTATAAGTGGTTTTAGCTTGTTGTTATGCTGTTGCTAGAGTGTCCTGAGCGGTTTTAGCATGTTGCTATACAGTTTCTATGGTGTTATAAGTGGTTTTAGCATGTTGTTATGCTGTTGCTAGAGTGTCCGGAATGGTTTTAGCATGTTGCTATACAGTTTCTATGGTGTCATAAGTGGTTTTAGCATGTTGTTATGCTGTTGCTAGAGTGTCCTGAGCGGTTTTAGCAGGTTGCTATACAGTTTCTATGGTGTTATGAGTGGTTTTAGCATATTGTTATGCTGTTGCTAGAGTGTCCTAAGTGGTTTTAGCATGTTGCTAAACAGTTTCTATGGTGTTATAAGTGGTTTTAGCATGTTGTTATGCTGTTGCTAGATGTCCTGAGCGGTTTTAGCAGGTTGCTATTCAGTTTCTATGGTGTTATGAGTGGTTTTGGCATGTTGTTAAGCCATTTCTAGGGTGTTCTGAGTGGTTTTAGCATGTTGCTATACAGTTTCTATTGTGTTATGAGTGGTTTTAGCATAATGTTATGCTGTTGCTAGAGTGTCCTACGTGGTTTTAGCATGTTGCTATACAGTTTCTATGGTGTTATAAGTGGTTTTAGCATGTTATGCTGTTGCCAGAGTGTCCTAAGCGGTTTTAGCATGTTGCTATACAGTTTCTATGGTGTTATAAGTGGTTTTAGCATGTTGTTCTGCTGTTGCTAGAGTGTCCTGAGCGGTTTTTGGCATGTTGCTATACAGTTTCTACGGTGTTATGAATGGTTTAGAATGTTGTTATGCTGTTGCTAGAGTGTCCTGAGCGGTTTTAGCATGTTGCTATACAGTTTGGTGTTATAAATGGTTTTATCATGTTGTTATGCTGTTGCTAGAGTGTCCTGAGCGCTTTTAGCATGTTGCTATACAGTTTCTATGTTGTTATGAGTGGGTTTGGCATGTTTTTAAGCCATTTCTAAAGTGTTCTGAGTGGTTTTAGCATGTTGGTATACAGTTTCTATGATGTTATGAGTGGTTTTGGCATGTTGTTAAGCCGTTTCTAGGGTGTTCTGAGGGGTTTTAGCATGTTGCTATACAGTTTCTATGGTGATATAAGTGTTTTTAGCATGTTGTTGTGCTGTTGCTAGAGTGTCCTGAGCGGTTTTAGCATGTTGCTATGCAGTTTCTATGGTGCTTTGAGTGATTTTGGCATGTTGTTAAGCCGTTTCTTGGGTATTCTGAGTGGTTTTTGCATGTTGCTATACAGTTTATATGGTGTCATGAGTGGTTTTAGCATGTTGTTATGCTGTTGCTAGAGTGTCCTGAGTGGTTTTAGCATGTTGCTATACATTTTCTATGGTGTTTTAAGTGGTTTTAGCATGTTGTTATGCTTTTGCAAGTGTGTCATGAATGGTTTCAGTAATGTTGTTATATAGTTTCTAAGGTGTTTTGAGTTATTTTAGCCTATTGTTACACAGTTGCTATATGTTTCCTGGGCTCTGTTTCCCAAATAGTTGATCTTAGAACCATTGCCACCAATTGTCTCTGTAATCAACTCATGCTTACAATGCGTTTGAGAAACGCAGCCCAGGAGACTCTAGTGTCTATTAATGTGACCCATTGATAACTGTGTGAAATCATAATCCACACCAAAACTGCAATTTTTTTGTCAATGGATCCCACAGGAAAATTAGAAAAGCATTTAACGTCATGTATGATGCAAGTCTGAGAGTGCACATTTCTATGCCAGTGTTGCTTTGTTTTTCCCATGCTCCTCTGGTTCTGATCTCACTTTTCGCTCCATACATGTGTTTCTCATTAGCGTCTGAACTCTCAGAGCACAGCTTAGAGTTTTTTTAATATACCTGCTGAAGGATGTTACATCCAGAGCGGAAACCTGAGAGAGAAAATAAGGTATCGGCTGTAAGAACCAAAGAGGTCTGTAATACCTGGAAAAAGCTAACTGTTAGCATTGCCATTCGCCTCAACGGCAGTTCTTTAGCTAAAATGTAGCCCTAAAATTATGTGAAATATTTAAGACTATAAAAGTCATAAATATATAAGTCTATAAAACATCTGTAGTGTAATTACTAGATCAGGCTAACAACAGAAAAATTGGTTTAATCAAGAAATTTAACATGCCAAAAGATTTCAGAATCACATCATTATATGCTGGTTCTGTTGAAATGCTCCCCTCGGGTTTGGATCACAGCTCAGGGAAGTAGTCCCATGTGGAAAGAATCAGATACTAGCGGAGCTGACATACAACCAGATTAATGTCAAGAACTTTGGAAAAGTGCACAGGAAGGACAACTCAGGTGGATGACACACACCTGCAGAGAAAGAGACGGCCGCTCTTGGTTTTATGGTGTGAAGATGCAACCCACGAATTTTACGTGGTGGATTGTTTCCTCCAATTAAATCTGATTTAAACTGATAAAAAGGATTCCAAATTTTGATTAGATGAAGCTATTGTAACCTGTGACCACACATGCTATATAGAGTGCAACAGTCAGGTTCGGGAAATACAAACTTTTTTTAATTTCATAAGGATATTGATTTTGAACAATAACTCACAAATCCCTTAAGACAGTTTTACTGTGAGCTACGAGGTTGTTAATCCGTGGTATTTATTTCTGCTGAAGCCGTCGGGCCACATTATTTCAACTTATTTAAAATAAATGTAGTTTTTCACCCTGTAATTCCACTGTTAAACACATTACCCATGATGCTGTACAGAAAATTACAGAGAATCAAAAATGCAACACTAGCTCTTTAGCAGTTAAGTGCACAATATTCTTTGTTTTGTTATCTGATTTTTAAAAACTTTTTTTGATTTAAAATCACACTGTGAATACAGACGCTGCATCCATTTCGTCAGTTTTCATCTGTTAAAATTGCACGTTTATTTATTGCATGTCTTGAAATATCCACACAAAAGCAGCATTAGACCTGTGTGGTTTTCCAGTTTGTTTTTCATTTGTGTGAAGTCGTCTTAATTGCTCTCACGTTCAGCTGCTTCTTATTGGGAGGCTGGATGTTGCATTGGTTTCTGTGAAACGTAAGATGCTGGTAGTAAAAGTTTACAGGCAGTTTCAAAGAACCCCCGTCCACAAAACCCCTGATGCTCAGAGATGAGTCATCTAAAAACAAACATGTGCATATGGTCATGTGTGCGTCACGCTACGCTTAGCATGTAACATGGCAAACTTAGTTTACAACTTTCCTGGATGAATTTCTCCAACATTCGTCTATCTTGTTTGACTATTTGAAATCACCTATATTACGTCACCTATTACACACTTTTATTATTCTGGCAAATATTCCAAATGTTACCATGAAATTGCAGCAAAAAATTGCCCTCCAGTAAAGATTTTTCTAGTTGAATAGTAGTCGTTCCTTTTTAAGCGATTAGTGGACTATTCGAGTATTAAATCATAATAATGAGCCATAAATCATAATAATGAGCCTTTAATTGCCTATGTAATATATAGCCTAAACAGCACTCAAACGCACACATATTAAGCTTGCCAGAGCGCACCAGCAAACGTAGGGATTATGAATGGGTGACTGTCAAATAGTTTTAAAGGGGTCATGAACTGGCTTTTTATTTTGTTATATTGTTGTCTGAGGTCAACTTATGACGTTCGCTTAGTTTTTGCATTAAAAAACATCAAAATGAATAAGTAATAGGCTATTTTGTACCCAAGTTTTGAGCCTAGCTCAAAAACGCTCGTTTTTTATGGGCGTCTCTGAAGACTTGGAAGTAAACACCCACTGCTGTGAGTGGATAACAGTTTTGCATATTATAATGAGTTTCAACTCTCCTGTCGATGCACTTGGGGGAAATTGTTTTGAAAACGTACAATGTTGTAAAATGGCAACCAGAATGATTCGCCCATACATGTTCGACCCAGAGTCCGTGTGTTGCACAATTCCTGTCAGATCCAATATAGACGGCACAGCACCATTCTTTACTCTTAATCGGTCTGCAAATCCAGTCTTGTTTACAAAACAATCCTCAGTGAAATGAAGCGAACAGACGGACAATGTTTTACCTCATCAGCTGGAATGTCACTAATAATAAAGTTTGTCCATGCAGTCCTATTGGAATCCAGAGGAAGCTTATGCAGCGACTGTCTTCTTCCACAACCAGGCACTGCACAATATTTTGTATTGCTTGTTAGCTTGATCCGGTTTGTCATCACAAGGTAGGCATCTATGTTATTTAGCTATGCATGTAATGCGAGAATCGGTGGGGGTGCTAAAACCGGCCGTGTTGAAATAAGCGTTGATCTTCTTCTGCGGGGGTGGTGTTTTTTATCCTCTTTGTCGTCATAATTCCCCACTTTGCAAAATGAGTCGTTTGCTGAGGCTGGTGTCAATAAAAGCTTTTATTGGACTAACAAGGATGTTTTCAGTTCTGAAACTTACAGGATATTCTTATAATATGATGACCTCTTAGATGTCAAAAGCTCAAGGAAAATGTGATTTCTCAGTTCATCACGCCTTAAATAATTTAAGTATAAATACGTTTCATACGGATTGCATAATCTGAGAATATTTATGTTCCATTTTAAATGGTTCACTTCACAAGTTTCACAAGTTTTCTATAGATATTTCTCATGTCTGTGAGGCAAGTATACACTGAGTTTTGGTTCATAGCTCACATTTCTCTAGGTTAACATTAGAGCAAGCAGACTTTTAAAGTTGCTACTACTAGCTAGATGTTTCCAGTGATACACCATATTTGACGGCGATGAACGATTGTGAGCGATGAATGTTTGGATTTCCAACTATCTGTCCCTCACGGATTGAGTGATTTCGCCACTTCTTGTAGAGGTTTTTTTGCTGTGACTTACGACAAATAAAATTTCGGTAGAACCCAGACCTACGGTGGCCGAGAGAGCTCACCGTGCTGCAACCTGATGAAGACGAATGCAAATACAAAAAAACGTGTGCAAATATAAAAACGCGTGCAAATACAAAAAAACATCCGCAAATTAAGAAAAACATCAAAACAGCAAAAAACTTTTATTGACAAGAAGTCAAAGCCTATATATTTTTTATAAATAAACTATACTATTAAAATAATATTGTATATATAAATAATATTATAATATAATAATTTGTTTATAGTTCGTCTATACCCCTTGCTTACTCAAAATTCTACTTTATTTTATTTAATTTCTTTTGACTTTTCCCCGCAAAACACAGAGATTCAATTTATTATGACATACAACTTGTGTACAATATACAACATGTGTTAACAATATGTTCAATGTCATCACAATACAAATGAGAAAAGAACAATGATCTGAAAACTAAACTAAATAAATAAAGATCTAGAAGAACATGAAGGCAAGATATTAATCTATACATCAGTTACACTACACAAATAGTTTCATTTTATGTTTAAATTTTCTTAAGAAAAGTTAGCTGCTAGGTAATGTATGGCACTGACATACAGATATATAAAACTTATATTTTAACAGATTTTTATAAAGTAAAAATAAAAAATAAATAATTTATTTGCAACCGTTATGTAAATCATTATATTTCTGTCGTCAGAACAGCTATACAGCTGATGGACAAAGTGCTGCGTTGTCATAGGAACATCCTTGGTAAAAATAATTACATTACGTTGTCTATTGTTGCTCCCTTCATCAAGTTCCAAACGGCTACATAAATGACACACTAGTGCCATGCTCACACCAAATTCCCACTTGAAGAGCTTTGCCGTCTGCCCTTTGAAGGGAGTAGGGCATAGGGAAGCTCACGAGCAATAAGCAAGTCCCAGTTGGGTCCGTCACTTATTTGGTTCCCCGGAAACATTTCCGTTGTGGACCCTTGCAGCGCGTTTCTGTATTTGGTTGTTGTGAGTACTTGGAGCACACGTGTGTTGTGGAACTGATGAAGATGTTTTTCTTAATTTGCGGATGTTTTTTTGTATTTGCACGCGTTTTTATATTTGCACACTTTTTTTTGTATTTGCATGCGTCTTCATCAGGTTGCAGCACGGTGAGCTCTCTCGGCCACCGTACCGAGACTCTTCTTGTCGACTAATGAAAATGCAAAATAAATTAAATGTAACTAGGACACGCCTGCAGAGACCCTATGTCCTTTCCTCTGTTGCAGTTACACCACAGGGAGAATTAAAAATGTCCCCTCCGACGCTCTGCCACAGCTGTTGCCTTTTAAAACACTCATTGTGCAAGAGGATATACAACAATTGAAACGTGTCCAATGATAACATGCTGGAAAGTAGTTTTATGCTGTGGGCACATCCACTGTCAGGGGGAGATTTATCTGAAGACTTTGGACAATTCTAACAACGCTGTGTTGCGTAAAGTAAAACAGTTAATAAAGATATACTGTCTGGTCATTATTTGTTTTAGAGGCCCATTCAAGTATTAGGCAACTCAGAAACAATTGTGTGATACTGTGACAGCTGGCAGTTCTTGTAAGGGATGTAGGCACAAGACACTCTTCTAGGGACTCAAATCTGTGGCACGCCGCTTACTAATATACTAGAAGTTGCAGTGTCCAAAATTGCATTGTACTCTCTTGAGTAGGTACTTATTTTGAATAAGTAATTACTTCACGACTGCTAAAAAGTATGTTCTATATGTTGATCTGTGCAGTATGAATGCATAATGTATATCTGCCTAGTTGCCCTTATCATGTGACCTACCAGTGTCAGTTACGTCGCTTCACTGACCCTCATTCGTAAATCCTCTCCCGTGGCCTCATGGGATAGTAAAGTGTCCATCGTAAGCACACTTTAGGAATTTTCCTGGAAGAATTAGGTCATTCGGGTATGTTTTGCCTACTCTTTTATGCTGTGAATTTGGACATACTTCTTTTATCACTGTCTGTTTTTCACCTACTACTGTATGTAGTAGGAAGGATTCTACATGCAGTCTTAGACATTCTCTGAAGAAATTGTAAGAGGCAAAATGCTGTGGTATTTTGGTTGTGAGGGAGTTACTATTGCTAAGTTCACTTTGAAAAAAACTTTTGCTGATAACTTACTCACCGCCATGTCATCCAAGATGTCCATGTCTTTCTTTCTTCAGTCGAAAAGAAATAAAGGTTTTTGATGAAAACATTCCAGGATTTTCTCCATATAATGGACTTCATTGGGAACCAAATGGTTCAGCGTCCAAATGAGAGTTTCAGTGCAGCTTCAAAGGGCTTTAAACGACACCAGACGATGAATAAGAGTCTTATCTAGCGAAACGATCGGTCATTTCAAATGCTCGTTGCAGACATGGTTGATTTGTGTAACCCTGATCATGCGGCGCTTGATTGTGCGTTCAGTCACGCCCAGCTTTTGCCGGTCAGCCGCTGTCATTGCCCAGGTTTCGGCCCTGTAGAGCATGGCTGGCAGGACGGTGCTGTTAAATAGGATGGCCCTGATGTCCGGGTCGATGGCTCTGTTGGTGGCCGTCTCGGCAATTGAGCCAAAGCTGACCCAGGTGGCTCGCCGTCGTCATGCCAGTTCTCGACCAATCTTGTGGTCGGTGGTCATGCTCCTGGCCCAAGTAGATATAAGCCGCTTTCCGACCGGAGGGACTTTTGCAGTTCCTAGAACCTAACGTTCCTATAACCCTTTTTTCTCATGTTCCGACCGGACTAAATTGGGGATTTTTTCAGTTCCTCAGACCGTAGTTCCTATAACTCTTTCAGTACCTAGTCTAGAGCAAGGATTTTTTTAGTTCCCTTTCCCTAGGTCTACGTTGATTGGTTCAACTTATAAGTCATGCCCACTGTCAACACGAAACTTGTAGCGTGCTGTCTGCCATACGCTGTGTGTTTTTGCAAAACATTACAACGAGGATTAAGACAAACATAACGCATTCAACCAGCTAATTGCTAATGCTTGCTAAACTTACCCGTCGTTTTGTTTGCCTCCTACGCTCTGCTCTTTTATCTTCTTCCATCATATTACTTTATATCATATTACGCTGGAGCCTTCGTCTTCTGTGTTTCTCTGTACAGAACTCGAGCATAATCTTTAAACGCGGCCGTTCATTCTCCGTTATTAAGGTCCCGGCAAGGCAGAACAGGAACATTGCAATAGCCATGTTGGTTTGTCGTTGTTGTATGTGGCCGCGCTACGCTATAAAGACCATCGCCGCGCTTGTGTTACCCCTCCTACCAGTTCCTATGGCCACTTGGCCAGTGTGAACGCAAGCAGCAAAACCGAGTTTGGGGGAGAGTAGTTCTTAGAACTGTTTAGAAGTAGACAGTTCCTATAACTAAGGCTACGTTCACACTGCAGGCTGAAACGACCTAATTCCGATTTTTTTGCCCATATGCGACCTGTATCTGATTTTTTCATGACAGTCTGAACGACACAGATCCGATCTTTTCAAATGCGACCCAGGCCACTTGGGTATGTGGTCCAAATCCGATATGTATCCGATCTTTTGAAATGCGACTGCAATCTGAACGGCCAGGTCACATATATCCGACACGCACGTCATTGCACGCACCTGTAGCTCGTCGATACACTCCAACTCCAACGCGTTTCTGCACTGTTATGGGCCGCGGAGACGTGTCTCTTCCCGTGACAGAGTTGATCGGAGGCGCTCACAAACATAATCGAAGGTGGATCTGGTCATTCGGAAGTTACGGATGAATTCTGTATCAGTTAAGCCACTCACATCAGTATCCCACCACTCCTAGCTGCGACTCCGCACCCACACGCTTCTCTGTTTAATTTTCTTCTTAAAACGAGAAGATTGTGAGTGTGCTGGCTCTGTTGTGAAAATAACTTTAACACCGTGTCCTAACTACACGCGACGCCGCACGACACGCGATAAAAGGTATCTTTTCCTTGTTAATCAAGAGTTTTTGTCCTAACCAGACGCGACGGCGACACGCGAAGTTTCTAATTTAGAAACGGTTCCTATTTCTGCGACGTCGCGGCTGACAGAATGAAGAAATTATACTGGTTATGAGTACACATTATTTATTTTTAGTTAAAAATAGGTCACTGTGCCACAAGATAACGGATAATTTACCTCAGATTTTGAAATCATATAGCGTTCAAAATGAATTCTATGCAAACATACAACTGTACTTCGTAACAAAATTAGTCAGTGAGTATATTTTGTTAATGTTTGGATTTTTAATAATGTTATTTCTTGATTTGATTATGTCCATATCCATTTCCAATACGAGTGCGGGCCAGCAGTGCGCTTTCACGCTGTTCTGAATGGTTGTGATTTTTGATCACAACGTGTGGCGTCTCACAGTCGCGTCGCGTCTACTGTGGACAGACACACTTGCAGTCGCTGGAATTTTATCGCGTTGCGCGTAGTTAGGACACGGTGTAATATTGCTAAACGAGCTCCACTGTAAGACATCCATTTAGCTACTTCCGCAAACAACAAGTGACGTCGTTGACAGTTGAGTACTCTTCTGCGCATGCGGGTCACTTCTGGGTCATTTCACGTTCACACAGGAGATCACAAAAGGTCGCATTTAATTGGAAATGTGAACGGCCTTGCAAAAAAATCGAATTTTTTCAAAAAATCGGAATTGAGCATTAAGCCCTGCAGTGTGAACTTAGCCTAAGTTCCTGTAACTACTTGGTCGGAAAGCGGCTATAGCTATCAACTTGCTGGAGTTGGTGTATGTCGGCCACGTGGTCGTCACGCATCCACTTGGTTTTGACCAGATTGATTTTGAGGCCGAACTAAGCGCCAGCCTGGTTGAGCGTCTCGTGACTCTCCTGTTCAAACTCGTTCATCAAAATGAACAAATCTTTCATGACATGACTCCGAAGGGTCCTGAAATAAGACCCTTATTCATCGTCTGGTGTCGTTTAAAGCCCTTTAAAGCTGCAATGAAACTCTCATTTGGACCTTGAACCGTTTGGTTCCCAATGAAGTCCATTATATGGAGAAAATTCAGGAATCTTTTCATCAAAAACCTTAATTTCTTTTGTCGTGGAAGACGTGGACATTTTGGATGACATGGGGGTGAGTAAGTTATCAGCAAAAGTCTTTTTAAAAGTGAACTACTGTATTTTTGGATTATGTTGTGTTGTAAAACAAAACAATCTAAAAGCTATTCTTTTTAAAATCTCATTCTTTGTGCAAGGCTCCTTATAATGATATAGGGCCCCATAGCACCTAATAGGGCCATTAGGGGAGGGTCTTTGTCTTTCTCAGGTGTGAAAAGCAGTGATATTAATGGGTGGTTAACACATCCCCGCATATCTTCCCCAAAACATGTCAGACAATTTTTAAAAAAATTTTTATTGTTTTATCCGAATGAGTAGTCAGGAAGATTTTCACATAGTTTTGGAGCAAATACTCTAGGCTATGTGATACAATTTTTAAAAGTCTTACTTAATCAGTATTAGTCAGGTTTTGTGACCTTATTTCAGTGACAATTTTTTTTTCACAAACCACGCATAAACGTCATTATCTCAAAACTACAAAATTTTGCATACGTGCTGCTGACATATTATTGTAGCAGAGTTTGTGCTGAATACAGTGTAATAATACTTTAGCCATGAAAATGTCACAAGTAACAGAAAAAAGCACAAATGTCAGAGCATGTCAGAACACCTCAGACCCCTAAGGGTTAATCATGCTTCTACATACATTGTCACACTCACACACACACAAAAAATCAACAAAAATGTTATATTTACGAGTCCAACAGATTGTCACTGTTTATTGCCCTTAAAATGACAAGTTTGTACCTTATTGTAACCATTAAAGGTGCATGTTATTAGAGTAGTAATGTGTATCCTTAAAGCATTACTATTTACCTTTTAGGGGTAAAAAGGTATAAAGTTGTCACATTGATGGTTCTGGTCCAGTGACAAGCTGATGTACCCCTTAAAGTACAATTTGTCAGTATTTTTGAGAGTATATGTTGCTACTATGGTTATTTTAAGTGGCTGCAGGAAGTAGCTATTGCTAAGGTGTTCTGAGTGTTTTTTATCATGTTGCTTGAGTGCTCTATGAACATGTCAGCTGTTATTTCTAAAGTGTTCTGGATTTTTCAGTGCGTTGCTGTGCAGTTGCTAGGGTATTTTGGGTGGTTGTTTTAGCCTGTTGCTGTATCACTAAGCTGGTGGTGTGTTGCTATGTGATTGGCATCCATCCATCCATTCATCTATTTACCCATTTGTTCCATCATTCGTTGCCATCCGTCCGTCCATCTATCAGTCCATCCATCCATCCATCCATCCATCCATCCATCCATCCATCCATCCATCCATCCATCCATCTTTATAGCATGAAGTCAATCTTTCATAATTATAAGCCATCTGTAAACCCAGGAGGATACTTTGAACCTATGCACTGCACTAAAGAACCAATAATGTCACATCAGAAACTTTATTAATCTCCAGGGAATCATATAGAACCAGATTTATATAACATTTGCTACTAAAGAACCACTTAAGAGTCTTTATTGGCACCACATTGTAATTACCCTGGGTTCACGCAGTGATTTAATGTTGCCCTACGCAGTCTACTTAGCAGAATAGGAGAATCTTGTTCCTTTATCTTAGTAATTGACATAAACACCCTGAAAGGTTTTGAGCTATAAGTCCATATTAAACAAAGAGAGCAAGGGTTGATTGGGTTCTCTGTAAGTGGGGGGCCAAGGGTCACGTACAGCAGCTTGAAATTGTTTTCCAGGATCATTTAACGTGCACCCCACAGTCTTCAAACGACAAGACCACTGATGGGCCAAATGCTCCGCTCACCAAAGGTGTGCCCGCGGGCACCATGGGGCACTGTACTGATGATGAAATGTGCCCAGCGCGGCTTCCCATGGAGAGAGCGAACGCTGCCCCAGAGGCCCAGCTGATGATTCCAGCACAGATCTGCTCATGTGTTGTGTATTAAACAATTATAACCATTTCATCTGTAGGGGGTTGAGTTATATAACAATACACAGAGAATCTATTCATGGGAACTCGCTCTGTAAAGGCTCCTGTTTCCAATTTAACACAACAAGGAGGTTAACAACCCTCCTGTAGTAGCCTAAATGTATTGTTTCTTTTTTCTGAGATCTCTTGCAAGAATGGTTTAGACTGCATCTATACTGAAAACGAGAGACCTGATGTGGCAAAACTAGTGTGCACTTGCAGAGACACTCTTAAAATATAAAGTTCCGTGAAGAACATTCAACACAGCAATGGAACCTTGTGCAGAATGATGATGGTCTTAAAGCTTTGGAATGACATGAAGGATGGACGTAATACAATTTTTGATTGAATTATCCCATTTAATTTTTGTATTACACTTTCTGAAACACATGTCCATTACAAGACGTTCATTAGTCAAGCAAAAATTACAAAATGTAATGTATTGTGGTAGTTGATCTTTAGACAAATCATTTGGCCTCTTCCATTGCTCTTTACAGGGAATCAGGTTTCATCCTGTTTTCAGTAAAAATCTGTGCAATGGGTGGCAAGAACAATGAATGCAGTGATTCTAGTTCATCTGATCTGAGACCATGATCACTGGAGGTAAGTCCTGGGGACCTCAGCAGAGTCAAGGTGGGTAATAAAAGATAGGCCTGATTATAATCTAATAATTTATGTGGAGAAATGTCTTTTTTAAACTACGTTTTAACCAATCGGCAACAAATGTCACAACCCTGTCTCTTTTTGTGAGACCACAAATTGCCCGTTAGATATACGCATGACGAAATATATCTAATGTTCAACCACTAAACTAGAGACATCAGACCCAGCGGCAAATGTCAGAAGCACTAGCCGAGCAGCCTGTTCTCACGTAAATGCACCTCTATAACACGCACCGTGTATTGTTGTGTAATTTATACACGAAAATGAGTTTTTCCGTGCATATGAGACGCAGTTTTTCACATGCATTTAATACGCAGTTCATTTGCCTGTAATACACACGCACCCCACACCACTAATTCTACCCAAACGTATAATACACACGCACCCCACACCTAAACCTACCCTAACCAACCAATGCGTATCATATGCATGTAAAAACTCACTTTAGCGTATAAAATACACGACAATACACATGCATGCTATATGACGCATTTATGTGTGATCGGGTTGAGCCAAGCCAAGGCTGTTCCAGAGGCGGAGTACATAAGCGCCCGGCGAACCCCTGGATACTCCGAAAACGTCAGATCAAGTTTTTAAATAGGCGCTATTTTTATAAATAAACCACAGATTTGAGCTTTAAACAACTACATTGTCGACTGAAAAACTATTAAAACTACATTTCGTGACACAATAACAGTAAATTTTCAGCTTGGCTTTTCAGTTAGCTGCTAACGTTAGCTTATTTAACCTAGAAGTTGCAAAAGGGTGGGTACACTGGCCGGCTCAGTGAAATGACTTGCCTTACTCACAATAAAACACACTCAACTTGACTTTTCTATTTCTCTCTACACACATTATCCACCCATTTGTATTAAGCTTTCCATTGTTAGAAACCCAGTTATACTATTGAATGGTCGTGCAACACTCTCATTTTCCCTTGAGACGAGAGAAATCTGCTTTTTACCTTTTTACTTCCTCCTAAAATGACGCAAAAATCGCCATTTTACGTTATTTTAGGAGGAAGTGTAAGAGGGGGGGATTTCTGTAAAGACTGCAAGCACTAGATCTCACCCTTTCAAACCCGCCCATAGGGGGTTGGAACTAATGCGCTATCACAGATCAGTGCCAGTGTGTTTGATTTCACAGGCAGAACTTATTGAAAATAAGGACAAAGGTACTGAATACGCAGAGGGATGCATTATGAAGGATTGGGATTACACATACAGTCGGCCATTTTTTTTTTTTTTGGAAGCTAAGCTAGCAGGCTCTTGTTCTGTGGAGAAAGCTGAGTATTAGGAGTTACCATTCTCTTTTTCCCGGACATGTCCGGCCGTCGATGTCTGGGATTCAGCTTTTGCTTTCTGCAGTCACCATGTATTGTTTACATGTACAGCTTTTGTTTCAATCTAACTGAATTCATTCTGATTGGTACATCTGAATGTATTGTTTACATGAACGCTAAAAAAGTGATCGGCTGATGTGCGTTTTAACATTTCTAAGAAAATCCCCGCTCCTCAGTGAGGATACGAGACCGATAACTTACGTCTCACAGGTGTCTCTCATCGGTAATCATGCCAACGGCCTCGCATCATTCTCCACACAGCCCTAGCCTTATCCTGCTCGCCACAGTAAACATAATTAATGGCGACTGTAGAACGCAAAAGCCGAATCCCGGACATTTTCGGCGATCTCGAAACACATTTTTGGGCACACTCACTCATCACGGAGACTCACTAGTAGCCTTCACTGTTGTTTACCTACTGCGCGGTTACCAGTAGGTGTGGCCTCTTTGGGCAGCGAAGCAAGTGCATTCTGGGGGTTGTTGTCTTTCATCCACATTAGCCAAACATACATTTTCTGGCTTTTCTCAGTCTAGAAAGCTCCAGATTCAAAAATAATTTCTTCTACATAAATGACCCATTTTAAATACACATTCATCTTTCCATTGGTGGAGTGACCCTTTAAAGGGGTGATGAACTGAGAAATCAAATTTTCCTTGAGCTTTTGACATCTAAGAGGTCATCATATTATAAGAAAATCCTGTAAGTTTCAGAAGTGAAAACGACCTTGTTAGTCCAATAAAAGCTTTTATTGACACCAGCCTCAACAAACGTCTCATTTTTGAAAGTGTGGAAGTATGACGTCAATGACACTAAAACCCCACCCGCTCATCAACGCCTACTTCAACACGGCCGGTTTAGCTCCGCCCACCGATTCGCGCATTCACGCATAGGTAAACAAAAGCATACCTCGTGATGACAAACCGGAGCGAGCTACCAGCAATAAACATTCCGTTGACAAAATGTTGTGCCGTGCCTGGCTGTGGAAGAAGACAGTCGCTGCATAAGCTTCCTCTGGATTCCAATATTAGGAATGCCTGGTTAAAATTTGTTTTTAATGACGTTCCAGCAGATGAGTGTAAAACATTATCCGTATGTTCGCTTCATTTCACAGAGGATTGTTTTGTGAACAAGACACAGTTCGAGGCTGGATTTGCAGACCGATTAAGAAAGGTGCTGTACCTTCTATATTGGATCCAACAGGAGTGGTGCAACACACTTATGTGAGTAATATTTTTATTTTAGAAATAATAATCTACTCGGCTAGCATTGCATTGTTACAGATCGTTTGATATCTAATAATTATGTGTATGTGTCTACAAGTATCCGTTGTATTCGAGGTGCTGTTGGTTCATTGTCCTGCGATTCGGGATCGGACTCTGTGTCAGACATGTATGGGCAAACCATTCCGCTTGCCATTTTACAACAGTGGTTTTCAAAACAAATTCCCCCATGTGCACCGACTGAAACCAACGACAGAGTTGAAGCTCATTATAATATGCAAAACTGTTATCCACTCACAGCAGTGGGCGTTTACTTCCTAGTCTTGTGCGATACGCCCATAAAATCCAAGCATTTTTCAAGTAGGCTGAAAACTAGGGAAGAAAATAGCCCATAACTTATTCATTTTTATGTTTTTGAGGGTAAAAACCAAGCGAACGTCATAAGTTGACCTCAGACAACAAAATAAAAACATTTAAAAAGCCAGTTCATGACCCCTTTAAATATCCAGTGGGATGAAGTATTGCTGTATCACTGACTGTTTTCGAAAAATAGTAGGCAGTATACAGTCTGTACAGCACACTATTCAGTAAAGTTAGCTATATATTCCTGACCATAACCAGTGTTGTTTAGGTGTAACATCTTATTTTCTGAATTGAATTGACGCCTGTTAACATGTTTTATAATGCTTGCTATCGACAATCCTGCAACACCAAATCAATCTCTATAAGTTTGTTTTTGAATCTCTATAATTTTTTTTCTATCAAGCTTCTGAAGAGGAGCTGCTACTGTTAAAGATCTAAAACGCTTCCCTGCTGCTTTAACAACCCCCAGTGACGATTTTTTAACATCAAGTGACGTCTATTGTACTTATGAATGGCCTTAGAAGAAAGCGACCTGTAGCTCTGAAGTCTGGTTTTAAACAGGAGCAGAGTTAAAGTATCTTCCCCGCTGGTGCGCTGTGCTTCTGAACCCCGTCGAGAGGGTCCTCTGCACCGATGCGCACTGCAGGAATATGGGTTAAGCTCCTCGGGGCAGGCCCTTGAAGTCATTTGACTGGATGCATAAATGTTTAGTGCTTGTTAAGAGCTGATAAAAGTCTTTCCTGTTCAGTGCGAGGAGGACACCAAAGGTCGAGTCTCAGACAACTACATATATTTAGTCTTTTAACAGATGGCACTGATAGTGTCAACATCTTTCTATACTGGACATGGTCCTTAAAAAAAGTTGGAAATAGCTAGAGCTGCACGATTAATCGCTAACAGATCTTGTTCTTGAATGACAACAAATGTGTCTATTAAACCTTTGACAAAATCATTCGATTGTCAATTACATTTTTATGCCACTAGCTGGCGGAAAGTGACTATAAAAATGAATTTGTCGTTGAATCATTCATTCGAGATTCGTTCAAAAACGCTGATTCATCCAGTAATGAAACAAGTAAAGTATGAGTAAGTCATTGGCTTCGTACGAAATTGCATAGTACTCTCTTGAGGTACATATTTTGAATAAGTAATTACTTCACGACTACTAAAAAGGTACTTTCTATATAGTATGAATGTAATGTGGACATACTACATTCGCCATGTTTTCATTGTCATGTGACTTACCAGCATCAGTTGCGTCACTTCAATGCCATTCATAAATCCTCTCCGTGGCCTCATGGGATAGTAGTGTCCATCGTATGCAACCCTGCAATATTTCTGCTCTTCCATAAGCGCCATCTACTGTTAGAGAGTGAATTTGACGAGTGTTTTATCAGGTCTAACAAAATATGATTTGAAGAAAGGATTCTCACAATAGCTTTTCAACATATCTACTCACACAAAAAACTAAATAGTACTGATCCAAAGACACCAGAGGAACTACAAAGATCTTAAGGGTGATGAAGGAGAACAGAGTTGTCTGTTCTCTGTTGTCTGTCTTCAAGTAAACATTTTTACAATGGCTAATAGACAAAATCCTGATGAGTGATTTACCCTGCTGTACAGCTTTAACTTTGATCGCTGTCAAGCGTGGTTGAGTTGGCACAGATTTATGACCTCAAACACTGCCAGAGAAAACAATTTTCCCAATAACATCTTCATACCTCCTGGGTGAACTGACAGATTTGTGATCAAATGCAAATGACCCCCCAAAAAACAGAATTTCTTATGATTTGTTGATATTCTGTCACATTTTTAATGACTCGACATTGTAAGTTTAGCGTTTTATGAGAGAATGTAGCCTACCATTTCCTGACTGTGATAAAACTAAACTTTGACTTGCCAGTTTAAATAAAGAAGCCTGGATACAGAGATCACTTTGGGGATAACTTTTGGCATTTAGCTTAATAGACTATTTTTAACATGTCTATTCCCTCTGTTTTTATGGGTTTCTTAAAAAAAAAACAAAAAAAACATTGATTTCAATTTAGCTCTGGCCTTAAATAGCCACGCCCCTTTCATCACTGTGTGTTTTGTCTTATAGTTTGTAGCCTATTTCTGCTTCATGAAGAAGATCTTACAGATTTATGAATGAACTGCTTATTTTTAAATCTTCCCGGTTTTTTTTTACATTTGTTATGACATCCGCTTCAGACATTACAAAGCTGGTGATAACTTTCGATAACTCTACAATACAGAGCTACCACAAAAAAACAGTAGCACCTCATTGCAGTACAAGAGATCCAGGGCCGGAGTTGGATACAGATCTAAGGGTGGAGATGGGTAGGATTAGCGGTGGGGTTAGGGATTAGGGGTGGGGTTAGGGATCAGGGGGTGGAGATGGGTAGGATTAGGGATCAGGGGGGCGGAGATGGGTAGGATTAGGGGTGTGGTTAGGGATCAGGGGGTGGAGATGGGTAGGTTTAGGTATTGGATCTGGATCTAACTCCTCCCCCTGGATTTTGTTTTCTACAGTGAGGACCATCTCAATCCAGGGATTGGAGTTGGATCCAGATCTAAGGGGTGGAGATGGGTAGGATTGGGATGGTGTTAAGGATCAGGGGGTGGAGATGGGTAGGATTAGGGGTGGGGTTAGGGATCAGGGGGTGGAGATGGGTAGGATTAAGGGTGGGTTAGGGATCAGGGGGTGGAGATGGGTAGGATTAGGGGTGGGGTGAGGGATCAGGGGGTGGAGATGGGTAGGATTAAGGGTGCGGTTAGGGATCAGGGAGTGGAGATGGGTAGGATTAGGGGTGGGTTTAGGGATCAGGGGTGGAGATGGGTAGGATTAGGGGTGGGGTTAGGGACCAGGGGTGGAGATGAGTAGGATTAGGGGTGTGGTTAGGGATCAGGGGGTGGAGGTAGATTTAGGTATATGTAAGGTGGGAGGAGTTGGATCTGGATCAACTCCTCCGCCTGGATTTTGTGTTCTGCAGTGAGGACCATCTCCAAAAAAAGCAAAGTTCAAACTAAAGATGGCTGCTTTGGCCTTGTTTCTCTGGCGGTCAAGGTCTAGTGTTTTGCCGGATAAACAAATGATTGAAAACTAGATTTTGACAATTTAATTAAATAAATCCATTAATTTTTGACAATGCACTTATGTTTGAAATACCTATAAATTTGCCTATAAAGCCTTTTAATATTATTTAGAGATGCAATATGCAGATTTTAACCAATATTATAATTTTCCTTATCACTGGTCAATTAATTTTTTTACATTGAAAATAGACATCAAGCATATTATTTAAATTCAACTTCCAACCTTTTCTTTTCAAGTCAAACTTTTACTATGCAAGATTATGAAAATAATTTTATGCACATTAAATAATTTTAATGGCTGATTTTACTTATTCTACTGTATTGATTTATAATATCAATCATCATATCAGCTATCTGGATCACTAATATTATTCTACTATACAGACATGTCACCAAATCAACATTTAAATCAGACTTCTGTAATAAATTCATTTTTAATGCAAACTTCGCCACATCTCCATGTAAAACAGAGTTAACAGACTAAATTGAACAATTTAACAAGCATGATATCAAGCACATCTGTGCGCATCAGATTTATCCTCAATGTCCCATAATAAAACTGTCATGACAAGCATTTTGGCTCCAACAACAAACTGTACATCAGAACAGCTTTGGGTGCACGAGTCAATGACAACTGGAGCATTACCATGGAGACCAATAACAATTTGTATTTACAAAAATAGGTCCGGGAGGCTGAAAGTTGCCTCCACATGCATTAACAGAAGCCCAGTTCTGCCCGAGAGTCTGAAATGTCGCCCGATTACACATGTTCCCTGCTGTAGAATCTTATAGCTGTTCTTGGACATCATCTCAGCCTGCTCCAAATCCTGAAAAGCTTCCGCTGCTACTCCTGAAAATAAAATCGAGAAGGCCATGATGATACAGCAACACGCCACGTAAGGGCTTTTGCGCTCACCTGAAAGGTAATGTAAAAGATCATTATTACCAAAATAATACATCCTACTATATAACAAACCATACATGAATTGGATATCTTTGACGTTACTTACCTATTCTTGCACATTTCCAGAATATTCCGAGAAATCTGAGGGCAAAAGGAAAGGATTTAAGGTTAATGCTTGAACAGATATAATGTTAAGATTAAAACGAAAACCATAATAGCAACAGCAGCAGCTCTGGGAACTGTCCACTGACATTACTCATTTGTAGCCTGGCTAGCGCCAGACCACGTATCATTGAGAATGAAACGTGTTCTGGAAACTACATGTTCATTTTCTCGTATTTGAGGGGTTTACGAATGCCCAGAGCCGTATGATTGGGTCCTACGAATGTCTATCAAATGCGCCTGTACGTAGCTCAAAGCCAATCGGGTCAATGAGACCAGATGACGTATGTAGAGCGACAGAAAATTCAGACGAGGAAAAAGACGATGGGTCAGAGATTTCAGGAGATTTAACGTAAAACTTCAAATAATAGCCAAGTCCCAAATAGACGCTGTCTCTTTTACACACCTAGTGTGGCTGCAGGTTTGGGTAATAAAGCCGGTCTCAAATAGAGGCCGCGTCTGTTTTTTAGTTTTGGGTTGTTAATCTTCTAAAACCGTCAGATCGTTCGCTTTTTGGCGGCCACAAAAGCAAATTTTTGTCCCGCCAAAGCCTATTTTGATCGGTGAGTGATGTAGAATAGAATGACTGCTGCGCTTGACAGGGTGCATAACGAACAGAGAGAGAGAGAGAGAGAGAGAGAGAGGTCCAGGCTGAGCAGCACGCTACTGTCACGTCTTTAAACAACATAGACATATCAAACAACATGAGCGCTGTCTTGCTCTCTCTCCCTCGCCATATTAATCAAATCAATTGACACAGATAGTAAAAGGTTGGAAGACCACAGTTTCACGTAGATACATTTGGAGATTTTTAGAGATTATAGACTCAATGTAACAACATTTCTCAATACCAATTATAAAGGCCGGTTTCATATAGACACCTGTCTCAAATACAAGCCGGTGCAGTTCGACAATTTGGGAAAATAAAAGCCTGGGCTATTATTTAAAGTTTTGCGGTACTGTGTACACAAAAGCTGTATCAAAAGGTAACTTCGCGTCCGCTGCCAAGATGGATCCATAGATATAAACAAACTGCTTCGGTGTCCCATAGACATCATCATCGTCTTGCCGCTCCCTCCTTGTTCTGTGATTGGTTCCCTATCTCAGGCGAAAATTTGGTTCATGGTGTCCAGGCTGTCTAGCAGCGTGAATAAAATCGCGCTGCAGCAAGGCAGCATGGGAAACCCAGGCAAACTCATTTAAATAATAATAATAAAACAAATACTATGGAAGTCTGTCTGGTTACCGACATTCTTTAAAAAAATGTCTTTTGAGTTCAACAGAAGAAAGAAACTCGTACAGGTTTGGAACAACTTTAGGCTTGATTATAAATCATCCATTTATAATCAAGCATAACAACAGAGCATAAATGTAATTTGACCATGAAATATATGATACTTAAATCAGAAAACATTATTAGGGCGGGTGGATGATTTGTTTTCGTCTGCGGATTCGGGTGACATTCTCATTGAGTATTTGCGCGAGTTTGTGTGTGTGTGCTCGCGTCTCATTTGATTTTGTGTGCGCGTGTCTTATATGAGTAAACCTATGCGCCTTGGAGAATTCCACGCATTTTGTGTGTTTTGTAACTCTTGTAGAGTTTGCGTGTGTGTGCATAAGCTTTAGGTGTGTCGTAGTGCATTTCACATGTTGAGTATTCAGCAGTATGTTAGACTACTTAGTATATGTGTATGCAAGTGTTTTATATTTGTGTGGGTGAATGAAGTTTGATTTAAGTCCTAGACGGCGCCTCATATAGTCGTCTTTTCGTGTGAAATACAACAAAACTTTAGAGCACTTCTGCCTCAATGACATGTTTGCTGCATTCTGAACAACGCAGCACGTGTGACGTCATGACACATTTGCAATGAGCGGAACCGTTAAGTGGAATCATTAAGCAGGCATGTAGGGCCCTATAATTTCCGCGATCACGGAATTGGCCAATTAACACGGAATTTAGTGTTAACGCAGAATTTCGCGGGATTTTACATATTTGGAATGATATTCGGTTTTTGTGTGGGAGAAGAACGTATGTCTGGGGAAAATGCAGACAGGGAAGCAAATCTGGGAGACAAAACCCCTCCCGTCATTTCAGCTCATGACGGCATCAAAACAATAGCCGCGTTTCCACTGGCGAAGCGGCTCTCCACGGCTCTGCTTTCGTCGGCGAAAAAGTAAAGAAACGAACGCACGCACGCCCTTTAAATGATGACATAATTTTAATTTTTGCGTGAACTATCCCTTTAATATCTAGTATGATTTAGTCAAGGGGCAATCGAGTCTTATTTTTCAGTCTCAAACTAGGCCAATCTACACTTTGCTGTAGCCGATTTTTGCAACCGGCCCCTGTGCTGGATTTCATGGCTTAAACATACATTGACGTGTAAAAGAAAAAGCAGTCTTGCGGCAGCTTCAGGCTTGCTGACTGCTTGTCTAGGAAGCATGAAGCAGAAGATTACAGGGGGGCAGAACTCAGATGACTGACAAGATTCACCGGGGCTGAAATGTCATAACAGAAGCCTGACAGAACTGAGATCTACGAGCAGACGGGCATCTGGCATGAACAGAAACAACAAACGGGTCAGCGAGAACATCCACTGTCAACAGTCTGTGCAGAGCCCTGGGAGCAAAACCGTGCCTCTGTTTCCCCAAATTAAACCAAGCCTTAACACACTTCTCCAGTAAACTCTTTAGGTTTCATACCCATCAATCATACACACGATTTAATATTTGATGTCCTTGATACGATCATTTATCATCAGTTTCTGCCCATGAGTACTTTGCAGTAAGTCACCATAAATGGCAATCTGCACGTGTTGGGAAGTGTTTTACAGTGGAAACAAACAGTTACTGGAAACAAACAAGGTAACGTTGTATGCAGTTTGAAGGAGGTGTGAAAACTATTACTTTAATAAAGCAACTCCAGCTAATTTGTCTTGGATGGCGCATGTGTTTGTTGAGATCAGATCGCTGGATGTGAATTATCTCCTTCATTTCCTGGTCCTGTCATGTGAAGTCCAAACATGTGGTGAACATCTTTGTTGCTCAAGTTCAAAATTAGAAGATTGCTTTACCTTACACCCACAGATCTCTCCAAAACCAACAATGACACTAAACTTAGATTAAATCAATTAGGAATGTAAACAAAGGATGTTTTATTGTAAAATGAGTTGTAAAATTTTATTGTATTTCTGTTTACTTTTTGGCCATAAGAATAAATTCCCAGAACCCCCTACCCCCTTTTTATGCTATTGTAAAAGTCCTAATTTTAATTTGAGGGTATCCCACAAAAAAAAAAAAAACCCTTTCATTTTTGCATAATATACATTGCAGCCTCACTTCTTTTCTCACAGTGTCTGGAACGGTCTCTCTCTGAACCCCCATCTCCCCCCATCACCCCCAGTTCTGCTCTGATTGGTCAGATGGCCCAGTCTGTTGTGATTGGTCAACTCTGCTCTGATTGGTCAGATGGCCCATTCTGTTGTGACTGGTCTACTCTGCTCTGATTGGTCAAATGACCCAGACTGTTGTGATTGGTCTACTCTGCTCTGACTGGTCAGTGACCCAGACTGTTGTGATTGGTCAACTCTGCTCTGATTGGTCAGATGGCCCAGTCTGTTGTGATTGGTCAACTCTGCTCTGATTGGTCAGATGGCCCAGTCTGTTGTGATTGGTCTACTCTGCTCTGATTGGTCAGATGGCCCAGTCTGTTGGTGATTGGTTTACTCTTCTCTGATTGGTCAGATGGCTCGAGACTGTAGTGATTGGTCAGATGGCCCAGGTCTGTTGTGATTGGTCTACTCTGCTCTCATTGGTCAAATGACCCAGACTGTTGTGATTGGTCTTCTTTGCTCTGATTGGTCTGATGGCCCAGACTGTTGTGATTGGTCTACTCAGCTCTGATTGGTCAAATGTCCCAGACTGTTGTGATTGGTCTACTCAGCTCTGATTGGTCAGATGGCCCAGACTGTTGTGATTGGTCAACTCTGCTCTGATTGGTCAGATGGCCTAGACTGTTGTGATTGGCCTACTCTGCTCTGATTGGTCAGATGGCCCAGTCTGTTGTGATTGGTCTACTCTGCTCTGATTGGTCAGATGACCCAGTCTGTTGTGACTGGTCTACTCTACTCTGATTGGTAAGATGGCCCAGACTGTTGTGATTGGTCAACTCTGCTCTGATTGGTCAAATTACCCAAACTGTTGTGATGGGTCAACTCTGCTCTGATTGGTCAAATGGCCCAGACTGTTGTGATTGGTCTACTTTGCTCTGATTGGTCAGATGGCCCAGACTGTTGTGATAGGTCAGATGGGCCAGTCTGTTATGATCGAGCCCAGTCGTTTGTGCTTTATCACATTATGAAATAAATGTTTTTCTCCAAACACGCTGGCCATAATTGATGGCACCCATTTTATCTTCTATGGTCAGATAAAATGAAAAAAAAAAGGGCTTTTTGGCAGCAAACGCAGCAGATGTGTTTGGTGCAAACAGGAAGAAGAGTACCCATGCCTACGGTTAAATATACTGCTGGATCTTATATGTTGTGGGCCTATTTATTTGATGGAGGTCCTGGACATCTTGTTCAGATACATGGTATTATGGATTCTATCAAATACAAAGAGATAAAAAATCTAAATCTGACGCCTTCTGCTAGAAATCTTATGATGGGCCAGGGTTGGATCTTCCATCAGGACAACAGTCTAAAACAAACATCAAAATCAACACAAAATGTGTAACTGAGCACAAAATGAAGCTTCTGCCATGACCATCCCAGTCCCTAACCTGAACCCAGATGAGTGAAGTGAACTGAAGAGAAGAAGTGCTAATATGAACTTCTGGAGAGAGTCTGTGTGGAGGAATGGTCTCTGATCTCTTTTTAGGTGTTCTCCAAACTCATCAGGCATTATAGGAGAAGCCTCAGAGCTGGTATCATGGCAAAAGGAGGTTGCAAAAAGAATTTAATAACAGGGTGCCAATAATTATGGTCAGTGTGTGTTGGAGAAAAACATTTATTTCATAATGTGATTTACCCCCAATTTCAATTCTTTTACTTCAATAAAAGGTTAGATTTTCGTGGATTTTTTAAGTGAAAGATTAAAAGGATAAACAATGAACATTTATTTTTTACAGCCAGTTTTGATCATATTTACCAGGGGTGCCATCAATTTTGACCATTACTGTATGTCAGTATCCTTTGTTACAGGACTAGATCTTCGTAATATGAGCAACTGGCATGCACAAGTGATGAAAAAATTCTTGTGTTGAGTATAATTGGAAATAATTGCAAACAACAACATGATCCAAACTTCAAGTCTCAGTTACAACTACAGTGTTTGAAGGCGGGGCAAAGAACAGGCAATGAAAACCATAGGCAGGCATTATGTAAACTGTTACAAACATAATAGGTTTGTGCAGAAAGTAAGAGTGGAATTACTGACGACTCGTTTCAGGCCGTTCAAAATTGTTTTTTTAGGACTCTAAAAATTACACAAATTATAAAACAAAAGCAGACCTCTTTCGACAGCATCTTTAACTATGCACCTGTCTTTAGGTGCTTAAAGCGAAAAGACTTATTTATTAAAAAAATGTCAGAATGTGTGCTATATGCAGATGGCAGTAAACATACCCCGTTTTGTTCTTATCCAGCAGGCTGGGAGCGAGAGCTCGAATATACGCACAGGTGCAGATGAGCAGCAAGATAACCGTCAAAAGACTCTGGAAATTAAATATGGCAGACTGCAAGAAAAACATAGGGGAAATTAATAATACTATACTATTTTTGGTACTTCCCTGTTATCCAGACCCCACAATGGCCTACCCCTTACCCCGCCCCTAAACCTACCTGTCACTATGGTGGGGTCGGATAACAGGAAAGTACCCTATTTTTTAAATACTATTAATAATACGCACTTATTAATGAACAACTCAACTTGTGAAGCACTGTTCATTTGTTTATTTAATGGTTCAGCTTATTAATATTCTTTGATAAACTGACTATAAAAACAGTGATGTGTGTCTTGGCAAAACCACAACATTATACCAAATCATTATTTTTGGTATAAGAGCCTAGTATGCATTCACTCTGAGGCAAGTGTTGAGTACATACCAAAAATGAATTAGTTTTGATTATAAAAAATAATAATAACATGCAAAGAAAACACAACAGTGATTCCAATGAAATCTGCAGTCATGTATTCTAGCAAAGCATTTACAATCTTAAATCTTTCACATGATTTAGTTACTTCTGTGTTTTATAGGTAACAACCATAATTGTCCAAATTGAGATTCAATTTAATTGAGGCATTTCACATAAAAATCCCATGAAAATCCCATCCAAAAATAACAACTCTCATCTTAATTTAGTGATTGCATTTCAATATCGTTAATTTACTCACTGTGTGTGTGTGTGTATATATCACAATATTATTAATATCTATCTATCTATCTATCTATCTATCTATCTATCTATCTATCTATCTATCTATCTATCATCATCTATCTATCTATCTATCTATCTATCTATCTATCTATCATCTATCTATCTATCTATCTATCTATCTATCTATAATGTCAATTATTTCTGTATAATTCCTGTCAATTATTCCTGTACCATTACTTCACCTTAATTTCGTGATTGCATTTAACGTTACTGTTTTGTTTGCAGATTTCATAAATAAGAAATTACTCTTCTTGGTGCATTTTAATGACATAAGTTTACTTGAGTTCAAGGCCCATGTTCTCACTGCCACATCACACTCGTAGATCAGTAATATTATCAAATGGTGTGTTGAACAGAACTCAACCGTGACAGTTCAGAACGATAGTTATAAACACACAGCTCAGAGATTCACTGCCTTCATCCACACGAGCAGCTGCTTTCTGTTGTTTAATTCCTGCATCACATTTAACTTCTGCTAACATCGTCTTCATTTTCACTGCACCGTTGACAGATATATAGCGACATTAGACAGCATGCGACGACATGCCAGTCAATAAAATCAACCTGACAGCTCGTTCCTACTTCGCGTTTTTATAACTATTTTATAATACAAGTTTTATACTCACCATCTTGATATTCCCTGGCCAGCCAACTCACACTTCCGGTGTAGATGGAAATGACGTCAGCGGTACGGCAGCCTGGAAGCGCGAAGTGTCGAAAAGCCGGATGGCCAGAGAGGAATGAAAGCAACCTCTGCTGCAGGAGTGTGTTGGTTACTTTGAAATAAAACTCAACATCCATTTCCTCTCAGAATGAGGTGAGACTTTGCAATGTGATCGTAATATGACTGAGTTCGGTGGGAAATGCGCCTGTTTGTGATAATTATGATGGTGTTTGTGTTTTCTGTTGATATTGTTATTAGTTTGCTTACATAACCACAACACAAGCTAATGTTCCTGCATCAGTCATAAAATGATGCACCTAAAAGATATAAACCTGCAAGAAACATAGTTATGAGAAACATTGTTTGCCTTATTTATAAGCTAATATAAGATTAATATAATATAAATCAAAAATTTAAGAGCAGCATTGAAGAGGGTTGTGTTATCACAACATTTATTTGACCTTGAAATCTTGTTTTGTTTTGGTACTTTTGATCCCCGTAGTTACTATTATTGCTGTAAAATAATATTTAATAAATAAAAGTTTAACTCAATTATAATTAGGATTTTATTAACAGGACATTCTATTAATAGGACATTCCATATTTCTGCTCACCAAGGCTGCAATTTTTTGATAAAAAATATACAGAAAACACAGTAATATTGTGAAATATTATGACAATTTAAAATGACTTTTTTATGTTAATATATATTAAAATGTAATTTATTCCTCTGAAAAAAGCTGAATTTTCAGCATCATTACTCCAGTCTTCAGTGTCACATGATCCTTCACAAACCACTCTAATATGATGATTTAAACATGTATGATTATTATCCATGTTGAAAACAGTTTTTTACATTTTTATTTCAGGATTCTTTAATGAATAGAAAGTTCAAAGAACAGCATTTATTTAATTAGAATCTTTTCTAACATTATAAATGCCTTTACTGTAACTTTTGATCAATGTAACTCATCCTTGATGAATAGAAGTATTGATTTCTTCTTTATTTCCCCAAAAATAAAATACAAATTCTTACTGACCCCAAACTTTTTAAAGTGTCAGTGTTTAATGTAACAAAAGCTTTCCATTTCAGATAAAAGCTGTCCTTTTGAACTTTCTATTCATCAAAGAATCCTGAAATAAAAATGTAAAAAACTGTTTTCAACATGGATAATAATCATACATGTTTTTGGAGCATAAAATCATCATATTAGAGTGATTTGTGAAGGATCATGTGACACTGAAGACTGGAGTAATGATGCTGAAAATTCAGCTTTTTTCAGAGGAATAAATTACATTTAATATATATTAACATAAAAAAGTCATTTTAAATTGTCATAATATTCACAATATTACTGTGTTTTTTTACGTAAAAACACAGTAACAATATTACTGTGTCAATATTATGTTTTTTGTGTATTTTTTATAAAAAAATTGCAGCCTTGGTAGAGCAAAGAGACTTCTTTTAAAACCATAAAAAATCTTACCAACCCTAAACTTTTGACCGGTAGTGATATATAAATAAAGTACATATGTATATATATATATATATATATATATATATATATATATATATATATATGTATATATATGTATATATATGTATATATATATATTAGTGCTGTAAACAAATTTAAAATATTTTAATCGCGATTAATCGACATTAATGTCATAGTTAACTTAGATTAATCGACACATTTTTATTTATTCTTAATGTCTTTTGATTTTCTTTTTGTTACATTTTTTCTCATTTTAATGCTCTTATACAACATGGAAAAGTGGATTGGCTTGTTTAGTGCAAATGTTTTTTTTTTTAATTATTATTATTGAAAATAACATTGGAATAGTGTTCAATTTCACTCTAACATATATAGCCTAAATAATCTCTCACACAATGCAACACTGTCCATCAATAAAAGGGTGAAAGAAATACTGAAGAGTCCTCTTGATAGTGACGAGGGGTGGAGATTCGCATCATCTGTGTTTGTGTTTGCTTGCTTGGCCATCATCAAGTGGTGTTTCAGGCTGGACGTGCTGCGTTAGATGATAGCTCAGTTCATAATGACAAAACATACAGATCGCTTTGGTCTTGTCAATGGGACAATTTGGCAAGCTTTTAAAAGTAAACTTTACATTCAGAATCTCATTGGCATCCATTTCGAGCGTCTCAGCGCTCGTCATCCACTCAAACGTAACGTTACTATTTCGCCAGCTGCAAGCTGGAACGAGTGTGTGCGGCACAAAACGTCCTCGCATTGCCCTCTGAAACCCATTCATGTAGCTTGCGCCGCAGCGAAGGACGTTTCAGTTGCTTCTTGGACCAAAGCGCAAGCGGATCTAGCTAGACCGGAAACAAACAACAGGCACGCCGCACACACTCGTTTGGGCTTGCGAGCCGGCTTGAGTGGATGGCGGCGCGAGACGCTAAATGATCAGGGACGCATGCACGTCCTGTTGCGAAAGTATGTGAAAAAACTACAAAGTTTGCTAGGACAAAAAGACCGTTAATCGCACAATAAAAAGAATTAACGTCAGTTAAAATGGGTTTGCGTTAACGCCGTTAATAACGCGTTTAACTGACAGCTCTAATATATATATATATATATATATATGTATATATATATATATATATATATATATATATATATATATATATATATATATATATATATATATATATATGTGTGTGTATATATATATATATATAGTATATAGTAAGTATATTAATAATAAATACATAAATAAAGTACATATATATATATATATGTGTGTGTGTACTTTATGTATTTATTTTATAAATATATACATATGTGTATATTTAAAAAAATACATAAAGTACACACACATACACACACACATATATATATATATATATATATATATATATATATAATAAATAAATATAATAAAAAAAATATATATATATATATATATATATATATATATATATATATATATATTATTGTTATAATTATTATTTATTATATAGCCATTGGCCATATATATATATATATATATATATATATATATATATATAGTGTCATAAATTTATGACATTCCATATATGAATGAACGTTGTGTGTGAATGGGTGAATGCGAGGCAATATGTAAAGTACTTTGGTGGCCATGGGTCTGTTGTAAGCACTATATAAATGCAGTCCATTACCATTTACCATTATTAATTTCTTACTAATGCCAATATGGTTGCTGTAGTGTCAGTGCTATGATATTTTGGTGGGAACTATCAACTATGGTTACCATGGCAAGATTTCATAAGGGTAAAATGAGATATGAATTAACATAATGTAGTCATATGTAAAAAGGCATGGTGCAGGTCTATGAATTATTCAGAGTGTTTCCAGCACAAAAACTATAGAGATGTCTTTTCCATGTGGCACTGGAACTTTGTTTTTGTTTTGTTCCCTTTTTCACATAAGGGTCATTTCGATGTGGCTCCTCTGCTAAAATCTTTGATTTTGATCTTTTCTATTTTTCTGATGAAAGAAATAGGCCTACATAAATGAAGAAGGAAGCCAAAATATTAAATGACATTGATGTACATTTACTAAATCCACTATTTTGTAGAGGGGGTCAAAATGATTTGGAGCCAAATTACATAAAAATGACTTAAAAAAGAAGACATCCTTATTTTATTTCTACACAAAGATCTATAGTAAAATCTGTTCATTTTAGCAATCTATATGCCAACAGTGATCGATTTGACATGGAATGATCCATAAATACAAATTGGGATGTAGTATGAACTTTTTATCCTTTTGACAGGCAGTTATATAAATGTTTGCAGCCTTTTATTTAGAATGAAATTACATCACTTTTGTCAGAAGCTGTTTTTATCTTTTTTTTTTTGGAAAGACATTTTCAGAAATGTATTCATTTAAGTAGCTGAGGTTTATGTGGTCTGTGATGTCATACTATCATCACACGGTACATGTGTCCATACCATTTCTTTTTCCAATGTTGCTCTCTGGTGATTCTGTCAGTCTAAAAGTGTGTGTATGGATGTACAAAACACAAGCCATTGGTTTCAACAATCTCTTTTTTCATTGAGCATTTTAGCATAGAAATAGTGGGACTTTTCCCTTTTTTAAAAAAAAGACTTGGAGAATTGATTCATTGTGTTTTGTATCTGACTGCTGATGACTTTTGGGATCAGGAGATAGTGCTCAATTCAGCAAGCCATAAATCCTTAACTTTTGGTGGCCTATGAATATCTCTATTCAGTGCATTGAGAACATGTTGCTCAGATGCAGAAAAAAATCTGAAATATGTGGAGTGCAGAATTTATTTATTTTTTGTCTCATAAAACCTTTAAAGTCAGGGTTTGGCTCATATTTCTCGTTAAAATCAAAAGAACATTTAGGAAATTAAAAGTATATTTAGTTTGTGACTTTATTTTCATGACAGCTAAACATGTTCTCCACAAATTCTCAGTACTGTTAAAAAAAGAAGAACATTTTTACTGTAATGCAAATATAATATATTTGTTTTAAATTTAAAGCATTTAGACATCATGGTAGTATTTGATATTTGATGAAAAAATATTTGATATTTGAGAAAAATGATAAAAATTGCAGGCAAACTGTGTTTAATTAAATTGATTTTATTATAATCTCCCAAAGAAGATTATATATTTATGTTAAATAAAATGTCTTCTTTTTTATTTAGATTTTTGGGTGAAACCCCAGATTTTTTTTCATGATTTTCACTCTTGAGAGACTTCCTTTAGCTTCCACAGCTGCAGGACAGAAGAGACAGTAAAACATTTTTTTGTGCATATTTCATAAGAAGAGATTGTCAGTGCAGAATGTCAGTCTTGTTTAGACAAGAGGGTTTTGTTGAGTTACTTGTGACCATCTGTGACTGAGTGGAATGTTTTTTAATTACACCTCCGTTTCGCTCAGAAGCTCTCACACATATTATTAAGAAACCAATAATCTTAAATGACTAGTAGTGTAAGTTTGACCCAGACCTTCACGATTATAAGTCCCTCCTGTTAAGTTTTTGTCCATTTTAAGGCATTTCAAACAAATGCTGTTCATATGAACTCTCTATTCATCAAAGAATTTTGAAAAAATAGAATGGGGTTGTACAAAATTAGCAAATTTCACCAATTTCATCACAGATTTGATCATTTTGAAATGCCTGAGACAGAGTCTGTCATCAAAAGGATTGGGTAAAATTTCTCCCAGAACCATCTCACGTGATTGTCTTCCCAAACAGCGTCTCAGAGGCGGAATTTATGATGAGGTTAAAGGAGTAGTTCACTTTTAAATAAAAACTTTTGCCGATAATTTACTCACCCCATGTCATCCAAGATGTCCAAGTCTTTCTTTCTTCAGTCAAAAATAAATTAAGGTTTTTGATGAAAACATTCCAGGATTTTCTCAATATAATGGACTTTACTGGTAAGTAACCAAATGGTTCAAGGTCCAAATGAGAGTTTCAGTGCAGCTTCAAAGCGCACTTTAACGCTTTAAACGACACCAGACGATGAATAAGGGTCTTATCTAGCGAAACGATCGCTCATTTCAAAAATAAATAAAAATGTTTACGTTTTATGAACACAAATGCTCACCTTACTCTGTTCTGTGATGAGCGTTCGTGACTCTCCTGTTCAAACTCGTTCATCAAAATGAACAAATCTTTTTCGAGTCATGACTCGAAGGCTCCTAGATAAGACCCTTATTCATCGTCTGGTGTCGTTTTAAAGGCCTTTGAAGCTGCACTGAAACTCTCATTTGGACCTTGAACTGTTTGGTTCCCAATGAAGTCCAGTATATGGAGAAAATCCTGGAATGTTTTTATTAAAAACTGAAGAAAGAAAGACGTGGACATCTTGGATGACATGAGGGTGAGTAAATTATCTGCAAAAGTTTTTTTTTAAAGTTAACTACTCCTTTCGCCCTAAAAGACATTCCTCAATTGTAGAAACTTCTATTTTTATTACAGATATTTTGCACCAATTTCCCAGGAAGTGACTATTTTGTTTTCTTTTTGCACATGGGATGGAAACAGTGTTTTATGTGCTATTTCAAAGGTAAATTCGCAGCTTTGGATGGAAACGTAGCTTGTGATATGCGTTGTTTTGCGTTCTCTTTTTCTGTTATCACGATAGCCCCCACTTAATTCCTTATCTCCACTCATTCCCAAATCCTATGTATGGAAAGTGACTTGAGATCTGCTTCACCACTTTCTAGAAGAACAGCTTTCTCTCATCCACCATTACCCAGGCCAGCGAGACGCCACTGGAAAGATAGCGGTCGTGTCATAGGCGCATGTTCTGGATTGGTATATGGCATATATAACTTGTTTTGTTTGGATGTAACGACTATGGATAAATGTTTGGGTGATTAGATTGAACTTCTTTAGAACTAAGCCACGTCCTGAGCATTCCACCCTGACCCCCTCTTGTCTTCTCAGGCACATCTTAAGAGAATTCTTTGTCTTATTTGTCAAAGCCGCCTTCTCATATTCTTATAGGCTGCATCTGTCATTACCGAGGACGAAAAATCACCTCTGTGCAGATGTTACTGTAGCTAATGAATGGCTGTCCTGTTCCCTCGGTTCTTCAGATACGACGAGTCAACGACCCCGCTGTTCCAATCACATTGGCCAAAAGTCACGTCAAAAATAGCAACAATTTGGTTGGTGATGTGTGACGAGGAGGGAAACAGATGTATACTGTTCACTCAGGGTTTTGGACACATTGATTATCAGTTTGACAAGCAAGTTAGTCAGTCAACACAGATATACTGCATGTTGTCCTTCACCTTTCCCTCGCCGCTGCACATTGTCAGCTCTGACCTAAGAGGTCAGATGTTTCTCACACATCACTCTCTGGATATTGCTGACTGCTGTAAGGTCTGACTCCATCTGGTAATGGTCGAGACAGTATCTAAAAAGCATGACTAGGCATTCAATGAAATTTGCAGAATTCTTCAAGTTTTCTGACCTTTGCATGGTCGTTTTTTGACTAATATATAAAAGTTTTTAACTATCAAGAGTTTGGTACTTTCCAACTCTTACACACATTTTACCTTATTCAAATAAATTTCACAGAATTTCATAGGTTTTGCACAGGAACTCAGTACTGCAAATTCAGTCTGAGACTTTACTGATATTTTAAATATAATTTAGACACTTACCTAAAGGATTATTAGGAACACTGTTCAATTTCTCATTAATGCAATTATCTAATCAACCAATCACATGACAGTTGCTTCAATGCATTTAAGGGTGTAGTCCTGGTCAAGACAATCTCCTGAACTCCAAACTGAATGTCAGAATGGGAAAGAAAGGTGATTTAAGCAATTTTGAGCGTGGCATGGTTGTTGTTGCCAGACGGGCCGGCTCTGAGTATTTCACAATCTGCTCAGTTAGTGGGATTTTCACACACAACCATTTCTAGGGTTTACAAAGAATGGTGTGAAAAGGGAAAAACATCCAGTATGCGGCAGTCCTGTGGGCGAAAATACCTTGTTGATGCTAGAGGTCAGAGGAGAATGGGCCGACTGATTTAAGCTTATAGAAGAGCAACTTTGACTGAAATATCCACTCGTAACAACCGAAGGTATGCGGCAAAGCATTTGTGAAGCCACAACACACACAATCTTGAGGCGGATGGGCTAAAACAGCAGAAGACCCCACCGGGTACCACTCATCTCCACTACAAATAGGAAAAGAGGCTACAATTTGCTCACCAAAATTGGACAGTTGAAGACTGGAAAAATGTTGCCTGGTCTGAGTCTCGATTTGTGTTGAGACTTTCAGATGGTAGAGTCAGAATTTGGCATAAACAGAATGAGAACATGGATCCATCATGCCTTGTTACCACTGTGCAGGCTGGTGGTGGTGGTGTAATGATGTGGGGGATGTTTCTTGGCACACTTTAGGCCCTTTAGTGCATTGTTTAAATGCCACGGCCTACTGAGCATTGTTTCTGACCATGTTCATCCCTTTATGGCCACCATGTACCCATCCTCTGAAGGCTACTTCCAGCAGGAGAATGCACCATGTCACAAAGCTCGAATCATTTCAGTGATACAAAAGTGTTAGAATTAATCTTATTTTACTTGTTTATAAATATCAATGCAAATGTTTTTAAAGTTGTTGAATTATTTTTGTTCAAATTCACAGATGTAATGCATGTTATGTACTGTCATAATTGTTTTTGTGTTTCAGCTCTGTGTGATGCTATTATGCTCATGTTTTCTGCAGGTGTATTAGCACTCAGCGTGCGTAGATTTCCCACTTCCTCTGAGCCTGATCGCATTTTTCTTTCTCAAGCTAGAGTGGGCTGAGGATCTCGGATCTGGCTTCATTATCCTCCTGTCCGATGGCGTCTCTGCGTGGAGTGGTGAAGGTAGGAAGTCAAATGATCACATTTAAATGACATCGACATCCTTCAAAACTGCCATGAATGTGCTTTTGGTTTCAAACCACATGGCCTTTGCTTGGGTTGATTGGTTCAGTCTCAGAGGAGGACGTGTCCCGTGAAGCTCAGGACATGGAGATGGAGCGAGAGCGGTATGTTGGTGACCTGCACCTGGCTTTGACCGGAGAGGGCCCGGCAGCGGAGGGGAGTACAGCTTCCAGCTGACACCTGAGATACCCAGAAGCCCCCATCTGCAGCTGTCTTATGAGAAGGTGCAGAACGACATCTCGGTGAGTGGCACGCAGGACAGAGTGATGTAATAGTCTCACTGATTGACACGCACTTGCCTAGTATGCAGACAGGCTTCAAAAATAAACACTCGCAGAGCAAATACAAAAAGTTGACCAGATGTTTGAGTAAAATATTCCCCAATATAATAAATGCAATAGAGATATGAAAATATAGTGAATAAAAATAAAGTGAAATACTTAATTACTTATTGGCTGATAAGAGCTTTTTTATGTGAGGTAACTTTTCTCATTGTCTCTCTGCCTCTGTTCATCTATCCATCCATCTATTAAAAACATTTATATGTATTTTAAAAATGTATTTATTTCTAATTTTAGATGGATTGATGGATAATTAAGATGTAAGATGGAAATCGACACATAGATGGATGGATGGATGGATAGATGGATGGATGGATGGATGGATGGATAGATAGAAATTGATGAATGTGGATGGATGGATGGATGGATGGATGGATGGATGGATGGATGGATGGATGGATGGAAATTGATTCAGATGGATGGATAAATGGAAATTGATTGATGGATGGATAGATGGAAATTGATTGATGGATGGATAGATGGAAATTGATTGATGGATGGATGGATAGATGGAAATTGATTGATTGATGGATAGATGGAAATAGATAGATAGATGGATAGATAGATAGATAGATAGATAGATAGATAGATAGATAGATAGATAGATAGATCGATAGATAGATAGATGGAAATTGATGAAGATGGATGGATGGATAGATAGATGGATGGATGGATGGATGGATGGATAGAAATTGATGAATATGGATGGATGGATGGATGGATGGATGGATGGATGGATAGATCAAATAGATGGAAATTGATTGATGGATGGATAGATGGAAATTGATTGATGGATGGATAGATGGAAATTGATTGAATGGATGGATAGATGATAAATAGATAGATAGATAGATAGATAGATGGATAGATAGATAGATAGATAGAAATTGATGAAGATGGATGGATGGATGGATGGATGGATAGATATTTTATACATTTATATGAGATGCAAAAATTGTTAAATCATTGTTTGATCATTCTTTTGTTTGTTTGTTGCAATTGTTCGTTCATTCAGTTTGTTCGTTTATTCCTTACTCTCGACCATTGGGTCTTGTTCATCTTCATGAACTCGTATGATTCTGTATCTGTTCTGATTCTGTCCATCAATTACTCTTTCTTTGCTTGTTCATGCTCTTGCTCGTTCGTTCCTCTATGCGAACACATCTGTTTCATGGATGAGAGAAGGGCTGTGCGATTCAGCTTGCTTAAGGCTCTACTGCACTCGGTGATTGGGCAAAATCACTCTCAACACTTAACCATTCCCAGAGAACTACTGCTCTTTATGTAGAGCTTTAAAGGAGGTTCCCCTGGTTTGATCTCTTGCCAAGCTCAAGGGTGCAGAGGAACTCCAGTGTCTGGAAAGTCTTCGCTAAATTCTAACGTCAATACATAGATCACAAACCGGATCCAAGTATGTTTTTTTTTCACTCTACTGCATTTGTTAATGTTAAATTCATCCATTATTTCCATCTGTGTAGTGTGAATGTAGCAGAAACAGTGTGCAGTCGCTAGTAAGAGCAATTGTGCGCCATAATTATTGAAGCCTGGAGAAAAGATGAATCTGACATGAGGTTTGCTTTCTCTAAAATGGGGTCTCAGGAGTCAGACCTGTGTTAAATTGAAGCCAATTTTGCACACTCATTAATGGATTAAGTGGGGTAGCCTCTTTAACATGAGATGTTTTCAAGTAGTATTGGCGATGGACAGCTGCACTATATATATGGATAGACAGGGCTCCAGACTGAGAACTTTTTGATCCCAGGTTCAGGAAAATTTTGTTAGAGGTCACTCTCGTGCCACCACCCTGTTGCCCAACATGAGAAGGGCTCCTGCTATCTTGCGCTAGAGTTACAGAAACAAACCCTACACCCTGGCCATTCACATTCATCTATCAGTAAATACATCATCATTTGCATGTTATCCTTTTCTATAGCATCTACACACCATTTCCTGACATTTCTTATGCGAACACTGTTCAAACTTTTGGGGTTGACACGTTTTTCAAAGAAGCGGTCCCTTGTTCACAAACTATCCATCTATCCATCTATCCATCCATCCATCCATCCATCCATCTGTCTATTTCCAGTTTCCATCCATCCATCTGTCTATTTCCAATTTCCATCCATCTATCTATGTATGTCTGTTCCGTTCCGTCCATTCCATCCATCTTTCCATATATCCATCCATCCATCCATCCATCCATCCATATATCCATCCATCCATATATCCATCTTCCATTTCCAATTTCCATCCATCTTTCCATATATCCATCCATCCATCCATCCACCCATCCATCCATCCATTTCCAATTTCCATCCATCCATCCATCCATCCATCCATCCATCCATCCACCCATTTCCAATTTCCATCCATCTTTCCATATACCCATCCATCCATCCATCCATCCATCCATTTCCAATTTTCATCCATCTTCCCTTTATCCATCCATTTCCAATTTCCATCCATCTTCCCTATATCCATCCATTTCCAATTTCCATCCATCTTCCATATATCATCCATCCATCCGTCCGTCTATTTCCAATTTCCATCCATCTTTCCATATATCCATCCATCCATCTATCCATTTCCAATTTCCATCAATCTTTCCATATAGCCATCCATCCATTTCCAATTTCCATCCATCTTTCCATATATCCATCCATCCATCCATTTCCAATTTCCATCCATCTTTCCATATATCCATCCATCCATCCATTTCCAATTTCCATCCATCTTTCCATATATCCATCCATTTCCAATTTCCATCTATCTATGTCTGCCCATCTCTATGCGCCCATCTCTATCCTCCCATCTCTGTCCATCCATCATCCATCCATCCATCCATCCATCCATCATCCATCCTGCATTTATTTGGTAAAAATAGAGTATAAACAGTGATTTTGTGAAACATTATTAATATACAAAAAATATTTATAATAAAGTTAATTAATTATTTTAAAATGTAATTCAGTCTTCAGTGTCACATGATCCTTCATAAATTATTATAATATCAAGAAAAATGTATTATTATTACTATCAATGATGAAAACAGTTGTGCTGCTTAATATTGTTTATGAAAACTTCTATTCATTCTTTAATGAATTTAAAGTTCAAAAGAACAACATTTATTTGAATTAGAATTTGAAGGCTGGAGCAAAAGTACTCTTAACCCCTATTGCTCAACTTCGACAGATGTAATCATGTCATTTTCAACATTAAGTTATTTCTCTTTTCTTTTTCGTTTTTGCTGTCACAGCAGAGGTGACTAAATGGAAATGGCATGTGTCTGTTTGGAAAAAGGGAAACTGACCCTTAGCAGGAGAGGGAAGGTTGGCCAAATGCGTAATTTTGTGTGAAAGAGTCGTCATTCGGTTGTTTGCTGACATTTTTGTGGTTTTCTGTAACAAATATAGTGATTCTTAGCTCACATAAAGGGAATATAATTTTAATAACTGGTCATGAATATGTCCAATTATCGCATTCATAGATTAAAAATGACCCGTAAAGGGATTAAGTTACCAATGGTCTGTATGGACAACTGAACACAATGAATTATAGTCCGTTTTCCATACAGGTAGGCAAAATTAGATCAATTGTATATATCAATAATCAATCACAACAAATTATAATTAAATATTAAAATGTCAACTGTCTTGGATAGATCAATTCCAAGGATAACCCTTATGGAATTAATCTGTTATTAAATAATCTGATCGTCTGGCAAACTGATTGTACGATCTTTCATTAAATAGAGAGAAATTATCCTTGTAGACTCACAAGAAAGGCTATCTTTCTGGCCATGAAAAATACATTTCCTGTTCTATAAAAGTACTATTTAAGTATTGACAAATTTGTAAAGCTCGTTGCTTGATCGAACATTTAAGGAACCTCGTAATGTGAGCAACAGTAAATCAAATGCATATAATGTATTTAATAAATGAAAAGTACATATACATGTGAACTAAAGTTACACGGAGTAAATCAACGCATTCTCATCCTTTATCGTAATATAGAACGCTATATGAAAAAACGGCGCTATACTACGCTTATGGCATCCGTTCTGCGTTAATATAACACGCGCTGTGATGGTTAGGTGTGAGGTAGGGTAGTCTTATATTACGCTAAATATTATTATATTACGTATTTATTGGATTTATTATGCCTTGGGAGATCTTGAAGAGGAAGTGTCGAAGAGAGAAGAGGATGAAGAGCTGAAGACGAGGAGGAACTGGCGTTCCATCCTTGGGGGTGAACAGCCAATCACCTTTGAGAGTTGTTAGCGGGAAGATGTTCCTTTGTCTTGTCAGGATTGCCTAATTTTCATGTTTTATGGCAGTAACAGAAACGTGGTCCGTCTCACTCCAGAGATGGTAAAACATAGTAAAATACATTTTATCATAATTTACTATGTACTGTAGATTCAGCTAAGGCAAACCGAGAGGTTTACATCGAATATTAAAGATGTGTTTGGCACATACAACAACAGATTTATTCCTATACTTGAATATAAAGATTTAGAGTTCAACTAACGCAACTAGAAAGTCATAATTGCGCTATTATGAGCTAGGAATTGTAGTCTGACCGTTATAGTTTATCCGCTCCTCGGCAACCAGACGAAAGGAACGACTGACCACGATTCACCACGATTTCTTTTTTGGAAACTGGTTTTAAAACTGGTGCTACAGCAGTGACTAAAGTGGCTTTTTAAATCTCAGCGGGTTTGATGTCTCGCAAATACAATGACGCTGATAGTGACGATTCTGTCTGACCAATCAGTGATCTGCAGTGTGTTCACGTCACATTTTAGTATCGATGTACGTGTACGCTTGGATTCTCAACAGAAGTGGTATCATTTAAAGCGAGCCATACCGTATCATACCATGCAGTGGAAAAGCGTCACAAGTGAGCCGTACCGTAGCCTGGATGCCAGCCCGAACTCCACCCACAACATTTTTTGGACGGGAAGTTCGGTCTGGACTGAATCCATTGAGGAGTAATTATGATCTGGCAAGAAACGTTCGGGCCAATCAAATTGCCAGGCGGGCTTTATACAATGATGGACAGATTGATCTGCAAGTAATCATCACGTTATCGTTTCCATCAGAGATGACTGCAGCTGTCGCGTCTGTTGTGAAATAAATCGACAGCGCATTCATTTTAATAGACAAACAGAGAACTGCAATCAAGGCATTTGTCGATCGGAAAGATATTTTGCCATCCTTCCCACATGATTCGGGAAAAGTGTAACTTATCAGCTGGCTCCGATGGTCACTAAGAAGATGGGATGTAATGAAAAGCGTGTGGTCGTTGTGGTTTCTCCTTTGGTCGCACTCATGGAGAAGTAAGTATAAGAAGCAACACTAGTTATTTAACTTCTAAAATAAGTAAGTTCTGTAGTTGAAAACTGCACTATGCAAAGGAGTTGACTTACTGCGTTGCTCTGATTGGTTGTAGGTCTACCGACTATCCAATTGAGTGCAGAGTTGTTGTTTTTTCCTGGTTCGGTTTACAACACGCCTCATAATCAAAGCTTAATGGAGCGGTCTCAGACTCATATTCTCATTAGAATATGAGTATGATGAAGTCAGGCTACCGTACCGTACTATGCAGTGGAAAAGCACCAATGCGTGCCGTACAAAACCATGCCGTCAGTGTACCATGCTGTGGAAAAGCACCATATGTTATGGGTGAGATTCAAAAGGTTAAATGGATAGTTCACCTTGAAATTAATTTTTGGTATGTGTTTTGGCTTACCTCAAGGTCATCCAGGTCATGTCTTTGTTTCCACAGTAGTTTAAATTTTTATATTTTTAGGTCAAACAGTTCTTGTCTGTCAGTCATATAATGCAGGTCTATGGGTCACCACCTCAAAGAGCATGCACAGAGAAGTCCAAATTAAACATGATTTAATGACTCGTATGTAAGGACACATTGATGGCCTAAGACATCAGAAACGAGCGGTTTGTGTGAGAAAATGAACAGTATTTATATAATTTTTACCTCTTGTAACCACAGCCATGTCCAAGTGATCTGAGGGTGCGGGCGCCTTGGTCTGCGCAAGCGCCAGAAGTCTATCGCCCAGTTACAAAAAAAAAATTCAGACGTTGTCTGTTGATATATTGAAATCATCTTCCATTGCAATTTCCTCTATATCTAAATAGGTTTAGATCTTCACAGTGAAAGGTAACACTTCCGAAATCTCTTTGTAAACAATGAGTGATGTACACGCGTGAGAGATCACTTCTGGCTCTTGCGCAGACCAAAGCGCCCGTGCCCTCAGATCACTTGAACGTGACTGTGGTTACATGAGGTAAAAACAATATAAATAATGTTCGTTTTCTCACACAAACCGCTCGTTTCGTGTCTTAGGCCATCAGTGTGTACTTACATTTACGAGTCATGAAATCTTCATGTTTAATTTGGACTTCTCTGTGCATGCTCTTTGAGGTGAACCCAGTGAACCCCATAAACCTCCATTATATGACTGACAGACAAGAACGGCTTAACCTAAAAATATAAAAATTGAAACTACTGCCGGAACATCTTGAATGCCCTTGAGGTAAGCTGAAACATATAAAAAAATAATTTCAAAGTGAACTATCCCTTTAATAGCATTTTCACATGTAGAATTGAATGAGTCATCCTGACACAGTCCAGATATGCTACAATTGAAAATTGCTTAATATTATAACAAACCGCAGTAATGAGAGCAGTATTACTTTTGCAAAAGTGACACAAAAACTCTATTTCAAATAAATGCATTTCTTAAAACTTTCTATTCATTTGCAAATCCTGAACTGTATACGTGGTTTCCACAAAAAATATAATGCAGCACAACTGGTTCATATTATCAGCATTTTAGAAGGATTTCTGAAGGATCATGTGACACTAAAGACTGGAATAAGGATGCTGAAAATTCAGCTGTGAATATATTACATTTTGAAATATATTAAAATCGAACAACAGTTATTTTCAATAATATTATTTTACTGATCATATAGGATCAAAAGTTCTTCAAAAACATTAACATTAAACACTCTTACCGACCCCAAACTTTGAACTGTAGTGTATTATGTTTACGTGCACTGAACTGTGGTTATGAATTATACTAACAGAAAGCTCCAGCTGTCCTCTTCTTGACTTTTGAGTGTGTTTATGGCTTCTGTAGCTTCCCACAAGCATGTCTGAGCTCCCACGCTGTAGTTTATCCATTATTATGCTCTTGAGTAAAGCTGTTTTGGACATATGAAGGTTCTCCGCCTGCTTCCTTGGCTCCAAATACACCTTAAAATCTGGACCAGCGCTCTTATGCTAAGTGTTATTGCTGCCAGTGTTAGGATATAGTAAATATTTGAGGTAATTAATGAACTGCTGAGACACAAGCATTCTGTTTGATATTAAATATGACCATATCGAACGGCTTTTATCATGGCAGTGCTTTTAAAAGTCATCCACCAAGGTTTTATTTTTAGCCGTACTTTCTAAGGCGAGCAAACCCTAATATAAGTATCTACACTTTTTTGTTCTTCAGACATGAATAATTTGTCAAATCTTGCAGCTTGTTGTGCCTGAAGGGAAGTAACGACGGAGGGTTATTTGTTTGTGGTTTTCTTCAAGCTTCCAGTGTGGTGGTAAGACACAGCTGCAGGGTTCTTCAGTAAACCCTTAAAGAGTCACGTGCAAATGGTCAGGTTGAGGTTTGGAAAGCAGGTGTTTGGCCTGCCAGGACAGCTCTGACACAAGCGTTTGAAGACGGCACTTTCATTACAGTAACCCACTAAAGACTCACGGACACCCTGACTTCTGTTTCCTAAAGCATGTATTACTCCTTCACCGATGCTCCTTACAGGTGGGCCAAAATACAAACAGACATTTTCTTGTCGAACAGCCGAGGTTGCACGTCATAATGACATAGTGGCATTCCTGCAGTGTCAAAACGATATTACACATTTCACTAGTAATGGTTAAACAATCCCAATCTTATCTGTTTTTGGCCGCCTTCAACCAGCACTGGCCTTGGCCAAGGCCGTTGTTGGAACAACAACTCCTCCGGAAGAGCACTGCAGTGAGCCACTCTTGCGTTTCCTTCCCTGACTCCCCAGACACTTGATTGTTGATTCTTGTCTGGGACCTGATAAAGGTTGCTTCCGTGGCACCTTGCTATTACAATCCTGCGGACTGAGGCACCTAGATTAGGATGCCAGGCATAGCGACTCTCCAGGCCTACACATACATGAACTCTTACATATATACAACCCGAATTCCGGAAAAGTTGGGACGTTTTTAAATTTGAATAAAATGAACACTATACGACTTTCAAATCACATGAGCCAATATTTTATTCACAATAGAACATAGATAACATAAATGTTTAAATGGAGAAATTGTACACTTTTATTCACTAAATGAGCTCATTTCAAATTTGATGCCTGCTACAGGTCTCAAAACAGTTGGGACGGGGGCACGTTTACCATGGTGTAACATCTCCTCTTCTTTTCAAAACAGTATGAAGACGTCTGGGCATCGAGCTTATGAGTGTCTGGATTTTTGGTGTTGGAATTTGGTCCCATTCTTGCCTTATATAGGTTTCCAGCTGCTGAAGTGTTCGTGGTCACCTTCGACGCATTTTTCGTTTAATGATGCGCCAAATGTTCTCTATAGGTGAAAGGTCTGGACTGCAGGCAGGCCAATCAGAACCCGGACTCTTCTACGACGAAGCCATGCTGTTGTAATAGCTGCAGTATGTGGTTTTGCATTGTCCTGCTGAAATACACAAGGCCTTCCCTAAAATAGTCGTTGTCTGGAGGGGAGCATATGTTGCTCTAAAACCTTTATATAGCTTTCAGCATTCATAGTGCCTTCCAAAACATGCAACTGCATGCTGCCCATAGCGTATGCACTTATGCACCCCCATCAGAGATGCTGGCTTTTGAACTGAACGCTGATAACACGATGGAAGGTCTCCCTTTTCTTTTGTCCGAGAGGACACGACGTGCGTGATTTCCAACAAGAATGTCAAATTTGGATTCGATCTAAGCCGTACGAATACTTTCCACTTTGAAATAGTCCATTTTAAATGAGCCTTGGCCCACAGGACACGACGGCGCTTCTGGACCATGTTCACATATGGCTTCCTTTTTGCATCATAGACCTTTCAGTTGGCATCTGGAGATGGCACAGCAGATTGTGTTTACCGACAGTGGTTTCTGGAAGTATTCCTGGGCCCATTTAGTAATGTCATTCACACAATCATGCCAATGAGTGATGCAGTGTCGATCTGAGGGCCTGAAGACCAGTCGGGCATCCGATAAAGGTCTTCGCCGCTTGTCCCTTACGCACAGAGATTTCTCCAGTTTCTCTGAATCTTTTGATGATGTTATGCACTGTAGATGAGGAGATTTGCAAAGCCTTTGCAATTTGACGTTGAGGAACATTGTTTTTAAAGTGTTCCACAATCATTTTACGCACTCTTTCACAGATTAGAGAGCCTCTGCCCATCTTTACTTCTAGAGACTCTACCTCTCTAAGACATCCCTTTTATAGCTAATCATGTTACAGACCTGATATCAATTAACTTAATTAGTTGCTATAGATGTTCTCCCACCTGAATCCTTTCTAAATTTATTGCTTTTTCAACCATTTGTTGCCCCAGTTCCCAACTATTTTGAGACCTGTAGCAGGCATCAAATTTGAAATGAGCTCATTTAGTGGATTAAAGTGTAAAATTTCTCAGTTTAAACATTTGTTATATTATCTATGTTCTATTGTGAATAAAATATTTGCTCATGTGATTTGAAAGTCGTATATTTTTCATTTTATTCAAATAAAAAAATGTCCCAACTTTTCCGAGAATTTGGGTTTATATATATATATATATATATATATATGTGTGTACATATACATATACAGATAACGCAATCACCCACCCCAGACCCCATCCCTCACCTTCGTTGCTTCGCAGCCCCAGTCTGACAGGCGGATCTCTGACTGCTTGTCTGCATTGGGCTACCTACATCCCCCACTCCCCATCCCTGTTGCAAGTTTTTGTTTATGTTGTAGAGTGTACTGATTGTGTGCTAATGTTGCTGAGGTGTTCTTTTCCTGCTCCCATGATTTCCATTTCACCGAAAGTAGATGTTTTGCCAAGATAAGCACCAACTAAGTGTAGCTTCACAGTAACCTATGCTTCTCCATCCATTTACAGTTCTTTATGGTTATGTGAATCTCCTGTCCAGCATTAACGGCTGCAGTGTACTTGGCGCGTCCAGCACACACAATGGCTGCAACTAAAGTGTGGTCTTCCCAGTCGACCAGCACAACAGACCGTCTGGATTGAACTTCAGTCAGGGGATATCTCTAGGGTCTTCAAGTGGGCACCTTCCATCCTCAGTGTTTGGTCGACTAGCCACGACACTTCGAGAGGGCTGACAGTCCCCACATTACTCAGCCCAGCTTACTAACCTTTACATCACTCTGCTCTGCTGCTGAGGTTGCTCCTTCCTCGTAGTTAACGTGACCTAACCACAATCTCACTATCTCTCCGTTAACCCGACCATACACGCCAACCCGTTTTACTAAGGCTGTCATTGTAGTCAAAATCATGAGCTCATTACTATAAGACATATACACTCACCGGCCACTTTATTAGGTACCCCATGCTAGTAACGGGTTGGACCCCCTTTTGCCTTCAGAACTGCCTCAATTCTTCGTGGCATAGATTCAACAAGGTGCTGGAAGCATTCCTCAGGGAGTTTGGTCCATATTGATACAAGGCAGGATGGATCCATGCTTTCATGTTGTCAGACGCCAAATTCTGACCCTACCATCCGAATGTCGCAGCAGAAATCGAGACTCATCAGACCAGGCAACATTTTTCCAATCTTCTATTGTCCAATTTCGATGAGCTTGTGCAAATTGTAGCCTCAGTTTCCTGTTCTTAGCTGAAAGGAGTGGCACCCGGTGTGGTCTTCTGCTGCTGTAGCCCATCTGCCTCAAAGTTCGACGTACTGTGCGTTCAGAGATGCTCTTCTGCCCACCTTGGTTGTAACGGGTGGTTATTTGAGTCACTGTTGCCCTTCTATCAGCTCGAACCAGTCTGGCCATTCTCCTCTGACCTCTGGCATCAACAAGGCATTTCCGCCCACAGAACTGCCGCTCACTGGATGTTTTTTCTTTTCGGACCATTCTCTGTAAACCCTAGAGATGGTTGTGCGTGAAAATCCCAGTAGATTAGCAGTTTCTGAAATACTCAGACCAGCCCTTCTGGCACCAACAATCATGCCACGTTCAAAGTCACTCAAATCACCTTTCTTCCCCATACTGATGCTCGGTTTGAACTGCAGGAGATTGTCTTGACCATGTCTACATGCCTAAATGCACTGAGTTGCCGCCATGTGATTGGCTGCTTAGAAATGAAGTGTTAACAAGCAGTTGGACAGGTGTACCTAATAATAGTGGCCGGTGAGTGTTATAACTATACAGATTATCAAAAATGGTAACTGTAAAATTAAGATTTTTTTATTATTAGTATTTATTAATGTATTAATGTATATTAATGTATATTTTAATGTGTGTGTGTGTGTGTTATATATTTTTAATTATATATTTAATTAAATATGTGTTAATTAATAATATTTTATTTTTATTTATTTATATATATATATATTATATATATATATACATACATGATAAATAAATAAATAAAATAAAATATTATTTAATTAACACATTTAATTAAATATATAATTAAAAATATATAACTTGAATAAAATATTTAAATATAACAATATTTATTTAACCATTATATTATTAAAAACAAAAATGGTTATTAGTGTTAAAGAAAGTTACTTCAAAACATAAACAAATAATCAAGATAATCACACCTCTTATGCTCACCAAGGCTGCATTTATTTGATCAAAAATACAGTTAAAACAGTTTTATTAGAAAAAATATTACAAATTAAAAATAACTTTACTATTTCTATTTATTTTAAATATTAATTTATTCCTGGGATCAAAGCTGTATTTTCAGCATCATTACTCCTGTCTTCATTCACATGATCTTTCAGAAATCATTAATGAGATATATACACAATTACTAATATAAAACTTAATTAGCTTATATAATATATTTATATATTGCTTTTTTATAATTTATAGAAGAATTTGGTTTATTAGTGTAATCTAAATTTATTACAAAACATTGCCTTTTTCGGTTAAAAACAGATGTGCATTGATGTAAACGCTTTGATGAAAGAACATCAGTTCCCATGGCCACTGCCAGGAGCACAATTTCCTTGCATCATTGATCCTGTAGCTCTTATTGTGCCGTGATAGGGCACACGGCCGCTCCGAGGTGGCATGCGGTGAGGTTGGTGAGGAAATAAGGATCTGATTGGTTTAAATTGAACAACCCTGTGCTTAAATGCTTACATCTGTACTCCGAAGTATTTGATTTTTGGAGTTTCTATGGTTTCTCAGGACAGATACTTGTGCCAAATTAAAAATGATATGATCCGGTTTACTGAAATAATCAAGCAAGTAAACAGCAAACATGAGGGATTTTAAACGTTGCCATGGGTTGGGTCTCAATACCTCCGTATCTTTGTAAATGCTGTAATTGCTATCAGACCCACGTTAAGAGGATCTGAGAAAAAACCTGCTTCTTTTGCTCTTGTTCCCTTTGCTGTTAATTGTTTAGCACTTCTCATGTGTTGACGCTGAAGCGAGTCTTTCTGTGGCACATGTGGAAGCGCTCTTGGCAGCGCAGTGGAAGATCACAGCTGTAAACTAGCTTGACACTGATGCTCTGCATCCCTGAGCAGGGCTACACAAACTTTTATCCAACACATGGATGTGTTATGTTTTATTAGTCTCTTTCTTGATAATTCAGCTTTTTTTCAGAGGAATAAATTACATTTAAATATATTATTAACATAAAAAAGTCATTTTAAATTGTCATAATATTTCACAATATTACAGTGTTTTTTGTATATTTTGTATTGAAAATTCGCAGCCTTGGTGAGCAGAAGAGACTTTAAAAACATAAAAGATATTACCGATCTTAAACTTTTGACCATATTATTTTATATATATATACTGTATATTATTTATTTTAATTTATATTTGAATGTGTTTGTGTGTGTATATATATGTGTGTGTGTGTATATATATGTGTGTGTGTATATATATATATATATATATATATATATATATATATATATGTGTGTGTGTGTGTGTGTGTATATGTATGTATGTATATATATATACTAGTGGAAAAAATTAAGGCCACTGCCAATCAGCAGTTGCTCTGGATTTATTATTTATATTATAAATAATAAATCGCAGAGCAACGGTAGGCATGCATTTTTGCAGTAGCTGTATAGTTTTATATATATATGTATATCACATATATGTATACTATATATATATATATATTATGTGTATGTGTGTGTGTGTGTGTGTGTGTGTGTGTGTGTGTGTGTGTGTGTGTGTGTGTGTGTGTCTGTGTGTTGTGTGTGTACTGTGTGTGTGTGTATCTGTGTGTATGTGTGTGTATATGTGTGTGTGTGTGTGTGTGTTTAGCCAGGAAAGGTGAGCTGCATTAAGTGTAGGTATAGTCTGGAACATGAATGTGCATCGATGTATACACATATAAATACACACATAAATCATATGTACATTCATGTCATGACATCAATGCCCTCACCTTTTCCTGGTTAAGTAAACATTACTTACTTTGCCACAAAAAATAAATAAATAAAAGAAAGTAAATACAACTTTATTTTTAACAATTTATTTGATTTGTATATAAAATATAGATTTGTACTTATCCAAGTACAAATCTACAAAGTACAAAGTTGTGTTTTTAGGCATTTTGACATTTATTCCAAAATAATAACTAAAGGCAGTAACAATTTAAACAATATATTTTATTTGTGATCTTGTGCGCTGTGGTTTTAAGAGTCAATTTATTTTCAGATCACCAGTCATCAATCTCGGTAAAACACTGGTCACAGATGCACCGATTGATCACTAAAATTCCCACAGTTATCATGTTTTCTGCCCATTTTAAGTTAGATTTTTGGCATGACAAGCAGTGATATCTAAGTAACTGAGTTGTTTGCTCACTGTTTAATTAGTTTTCCCATGAACGCCATCATTTTGTTCATTCTCGATCACGCACGGTAAAACAAGATTTCCCCCACTAAACCCCCTGCACACTTTAGCCATTCACACAGAGCACGTTTTTCCATTCTGCCCTACTTTTCCTTTGTTTTTCACTATATACACACACTAGACGGACATCTTTAACAGTTGCGCTCGCGACTTTTGTAGCCTTAGCGCATGACACTGCATTCTTAAAGGGATAGTTCACCCAAAATTTTTTATTCTGTCAGTATTTAGTACTTACCCTCATGTTGTTCCAACCCCAGTAAGACCTTCGTTCATCTTCAGAACATGAATTAAGATATTTTTGATGATATCTGAGAGCTGAAATCACTCCTTCATACATACTAGTCCATAGGCTTCTTGGCGGATTAAAACTTGCCGGCCTCTAAAAGTTATTAAAGACGTCGTTAAAATAGTCTAAATGACTACAGTGGCTCGAATCTTAACTTTATCAAGCGACGAGAACACTTTTTGTGCGCACAATAAACAAACAAAATTAACGACTTTATTTCAACCATTAATTTCCTTCTCTCTGGACAATCTGTTGGATGTCACACGCATCACACACATGACCAGCGTCGGCCAATAGTGAGCCTACGTGTGACCAGTGGTGTAGCCAATATTTGGCCAGGGCGGCACTGGCCCACCCATATTACTCACTGGCCGCAGCAAGTTTGATAAAAATAAATTTTTAGTTTATTTTTATTATTCAAATGTATTTAAGAAAACATGCCTGATTTATTGTTGACTGCTGTGTGTTTAATTCGTTTCCCAAATAAAATGGGACTCTCGAAGCAAGTTGTAGAAAGCCTCCCTTCGGAACGTTATTGGTTGTTATGGTTGCTAGGAAACTTCGGTGGTGCCAAAATAATGTCTAAACAACTTTCTTTAATGTGCTATTTGAAAAAAGCAAGAGTTGAAGAAGACACGCCACTGCCTTCATCTACCGTGTCCACACAGCTCAGTTCTTCAGACTCATTAACCCACAAGAAGGCTAGTCAGGTGCTGACCCTCTCTTCCGGTCAGCCTGACGCGGGTTTACTCCGCGATCAACTGATATTATTGTTTTAGCTTACTTTATTTATCGGGGTGAACTGTCTTTGCACTGCGGACTGGGCTGAATAGACCCCTTTGCGCCGACGTCACAGTTACGTCACGGCGCTAGCTGGAGGCAAAACAAAGTGAAAACTGGAGGCGGCCAATACAAATCAGCACAGATTCGGCTACATAATAAGGAGCTTAAATTATTGTTACTATTATTAAATGTCATCTTGTTGTGTTGTTTGGTGCAAGAATTGATGAAAAATTAATATGCTGTATCTGGAACTTTTATTTCTAGAAAATATTCACATCATTAAAATCACACTGTAATGTCACATTTTATATTGTCGTGGTCGCGGTGCTGGCTCGGCAGAACTGCGGATTACACACACAGTCTTGTACAGGACCATATAGACATCTAAAGATTTATATGCCCTCAGTTTCTCTTTGAAATCAGATTTCTCCATAAGGTAGGTGTGAGAAGTCAGGCCACTGAACCGAGGTAACGTACGTTAATCTGTCAGATCATCCATGCATTGAGAGTAAGCGTGTAGGCAGGCTACAGGTCGGCCGATCTGGTTCCGTCTGTTAAAGATAACTTTTGGAAATCGATAGCAGCTTGGGCACTGAGTGACCTTACACATTAAAGATAATATCGGATTTTCTCCAGCCATTGTTAAAAAACAAGCTAACAATCCCTTGCTAACTCAGCGTTGAGTAAAGCCACCTAAACTCTCTCCCACAAAAAAACGTCACCATGTTTACCAACTGAAAAGGGGTCTATAAAATAGACAGGTTATTGTCTATACTGTGTTTGTCCAGCCTTTATTGAGCTCTGTTTGTTGAACATGATGATTTGCCGAATATAAAGGTTTAACTGCTTTTGCAGTTTGTCTATTAATGTTTCTACTCTCTAAGGTTAATTATTATTAAAGTATTTTTTTTCTATGAAAACTATAGGCCCACTCACATTTTCACCCAAAATACAATTTCTGCCTACACCACTGTGTGTGATGTTTAACTGACTAGATGCCCAAAGAGAAGGAAATTAATAGTTGAAATAAAGTGCTGAACACACAAAAGTTCTTCTCGCCACTTGATAAAGTTAAGATCAAGCCACTGCAGTCACTTTTTTAAAGCTGCAATCACCTAAGATTGCATGTCGCTGATAGGGGCGCTACATTCAAAACAACAACAACGGCTTTGCTTGATGACGACGTGGAGGAACACGGAAATGATGGGAACTGTTGTTTTCAACTCCACCGTGGCATAAATCAGTCAGATCGGGGAATTAAAAATTAGTTGTCATGGATGAGGTAGAGTTCTGAATTTGATAAATGTTGCAGTCTAATGACATGCTTGTTTTCATTAAACTCAAATAGCCGCAAGAAAATTCAGGTTTAAAAGTAAATTAGTTATCACAGATGTTCCTGTACAGAGTCACTGGACGAAGAGCATTCATTTACAAAAATCAGCTGCTTGAATGACAATTGCTGGTGTTATTAGATTTTTCAGGTGAGATTCTCAATTCATTCAGTTAACGGATGCTCTGAGGTAAAGTTTCAGAAAGCAGACTCGGCAACGATTTTATTTAATTGTACAGTACAATCATAACATAGAACAGACATTAAATTCCTTTCATGTCATTAAACATAACAATATTGCTGGCCATATACTGATGAGAAAGTGCGCGTCCGGTATGCGACACTGGACTTTGTCCTAGACGTGGCGCGGCTCTCTCGTCTGGTGTGCGACCCCCTTTACAGCCAACAGTTCACATTCCGAGAATAATTGAAAAGAATAATTGTGCACCATTCCATAACAAATGCGTGAAACAAGCTGACGTTTGTTGCTTGATAGACGCTAACGCACAACTACAACTTCCGCATTTGTCCAGGACTACACATGAGTACGAGCGGAAACCGAGGTAGCGCGATATAACGTCATTGACTCGCGACTCCAGCTCACCCCTGCCCACATGCCCCGTTTCCTTGGTTAAAATCTAAATTTTCTCATTTTAAACATTGTTTGAAACATTTGGAATATTGTAAGTTATCATCTTAACTAAATATATAACACTGGCCTTGTGATTTTGGGATATTTTAATGCAATCTTAGGTATTCCACCTTTAAGGACTATGTAACGATGTCTTTAATAACTTTTTGAGGCCGGCAAGTTTCAATTCCTCAAGAAGCCTATGGACTGAGGATGCAGGAGTGATCCAGCTCTCAGATTTCATTAAAAATATCTTAATTTTTGTGTTTCGAAGATGAACGAAGGTCTCACGGGGTTGGAACAACATGAGGGTGAGTAAATACTGACAGAATTTTCATTTTTGGGTAAACTATCCCTTTAAAATGCGACGTTAAAATTATTTAAACCTTTAAAAAAAAGTGTTTCTTGACCTTGCGCTTTTTTCTGACCTGCGTCACACGTTTTTATTGTTTGTGCAGTGGAACAAATACAGGGGTTTTGAGGATTTGAGCTTTTTTATTTTTGTAATTTGGATTATTTTCTCATACAATTCTTTGAGGAGGCACTGCCACCCTCGTCTCCTCTTAGAAACACCCCTGACATATTAATGTGCTATTTAATCTATGGCATTCAAATCTGAAATCTTTATTTTATCTACTGCTGAACCAGACGTGCCCTGCAAAGCCGTCTTTGCTCATAGTTTCACTGGAAGTTGAGGATGCACATTTTCAACATTTTCAAACGTGAAACTTTGGGAGGTCTGCAGCGCTCTGTGTGTGGTAGTGCGTATGTGGCACCTAGAAAACGAGTGTTCCCACAGGGACAAACGGAGATCGGTTCCCAGCGTCTCGCGGGGATATGATGGCATGTGCTCTGGGTTCTGCTCGGCCACTTGACTGATTGCAGAGATGAAACTGTCTAATACTTTCCAGACTATCCAGCCATGTTCAGAAACAAAGCTGGCTCTGTTGAGAGGTCACTCTTAGTCACTCTTTTGGGGGAACGTTTCGTTTCCTTAACTCCACTGGATTACGGTCATGTTTACCTCACGTCCGTCATCAAACGCACCAGTTTTCCTCATTTAAAGGGGGTGTGTTCTACCTTGCTGCTTTTTCAGCCTTCTTTTTCTTCAGGAACGAACATGTCACAAAATAACGCATTACAGATTATTCCCGCCCAAGGCATACGCAAAAAGCCAACCATTCAGAATACACTGCTCTTTTCAGAAGGAGGGGCTTCATAGAGACAGGAACTAAACACAGCGTTACTGACTGACTGGAAAAAGAGGAGCTGCAACAATGGAGAATATTGAGAAAAAGAATGTCTTTTTTGAACATTCAAGCATGAAAACATGTTCTAGTAGAGTATTAATAGATAATATTAACCCTCTGATGGTCCTCGGTCACTTCTGACCGAATAATTTTTGTATTATTAAAAATCACAGCTTCTTCTGAAGATTATGATACTTGGTGACATTTTTACAATTTTTTGAATAAGAAATATTTATATATTCAAATATATATTCAATTATATATTCAAATCCACAAAAAATGTGTTCATAAACAGCTGGGGAATTCACATGCTTCTCCATAGAGAGCTGTACATGGCATCTAGTGGTTACACCATGATTCTACGCTTTTTCTCTGTACTGTAACCAGATGGTGCTAATTTTCTTCAAAAATATTTTTTTCTGAAGGCCTAGACTCTATATTAAACAAAAATACTGCATTAATAAAATATATATATAAATATATATATATATATATATATATATATATATATATATATATATATATATATATATATATATATTTCCATTGAAAAAATAGACCATAAATATTGCATTAATATTAATAAATTCAATCAAATTGTCTCAAAATACTAAATTAAAGAATAAATATTATAGAACAAAAATAAATTGCATTGGTTTTACTGGGATGGAAGAAGTTTCATTTTTAGGCCTCCGGTCACTTCTGACCGGGAAGGCCCAGGACGTGACTCATAAAGGAAGACCATTAGAGGGTTAATATCTAGGCTATCTATTTGTATTGAACCATTAGTTCACATTTAAAAAAAAAAACATTTGCTGATAATTTACTCACCCTCATGTCATCCAAGATGTCCATGTATTTCTTTCTTCAGTCGAAAAGAAATTAAGGTTTTTGATGAAAACATTCCAGGATTTTCTCCATATAATGGACTTCATTGGGAACCAAATGGTTCGACATCCAAATGAGAGTTTCAGTGCAGCTTCAAAGGGCTTTAAACGACACCAGACGAGTGAATAAGGGTCTTATCAAGCAAAACGATCGGCCATTTCAAAAATAAATAACAAAGTTTAAGTTTTATAAGCACAAATGCTCGCCTTGCTCTATTCTCTTGATGAGCGTCTCGTGACTCTCCTGTTCGAACTCGTTCATCAAAATGAACAAATCTTTTTTCAAGTCATGACTTGAAGGGTCATAGATAAGACCCTTATGATGATCATCGTCTGGAATCGTTTAAAGCCCTTTGAAGCGGCACTAAATCTCTCATTTGGACCTTGAACCGTTTGGTTCCCATTGAAGTCCATTATATGGAGAAAATCCTGGAATGTTTTCATCAATAACCTTAATTTCTTTTCAACTGAAGAAAGAAAGACGTCGACATCTTGGATGACATGGGGGTGAGTAAATTATCAGCAAAAGTTTTTTTTTTTTTTTTTAAGTGAACTACTCCTTTAAAAATATGAATACAAAAAGTAATACTCTTGACTTCAGCTCTAAAGTTTGGCTGCCTTCAGAGCCTTTTGTGTGATATAAATAAAATATCATTCAACTAGACATTCAACTAGACAAATTGCATATATATATATATAGCCACTTCTTAGTCATGAGAGTTTTAATAGCAATTCAGCTTATGTCTGTGTCTCCAGAATTTGGCTACTCGCAGTGAGATCAGATGAATCAGTTCTCTCCAGGTTCGGTACACAGAACTGTCCAAACAAGCTCTCTGAGACATGGAAGTTCTTAGCTCATCATTTAAAGGCCCCAGTGTGTGTGTTGCTCGCTGGTACGTCAGATTCTGGCTAGAAAAGGTTCCATGTTGAATCTCTGGTTTACTGCGTGGTAAATGTGACGGTTGCATCAGAGCTGGTGTTTGCTCTTGCATTCTGCGTAGAATGAAAAATCTGAGCGGTGTGGTGAGGAATAACTTCTGAAATAAATAACGTTTCGTCATTTGTTCACCCCATGCATTTCTTTCCAAATCCATTTAAAAAATGCTCAAAAACATCATAAAAATGAGTCCAAATGACTTTAAAAGTCTTCTGAAGCATTTTGGTATTTGATAACTTTTAATCTGTTGTTCACACATAGTATTTCTTTGACCTCAGGAGGGCACGAGTAGAATTGACTACTTTTAAAATACTTTGAGCTGCTTTTTCTTTTTTTTTTTTTAGCTTGACAGCATCCATCCTCATCTGCTTTCATTGTATGTGAGCTTGATGGTACCTGAAATGTTCTCAAGGAAAAATCAATGACCTATTGTGCCTTTAGTCAAGACTCTTAACTTCCCATTTATCCAAGATGATTGTTCCTGCAAGTGCTTTATAAGTCAATTTAGATAAAGTGTGTGCTTAATGACTACATACAGTACCAGAGTCGTGCACAACAAGGTCATAAAGATTTGCTTGATTGTTCCCACTGTCTTTAGAGCTGTCAAGACCAAGAATCATTTATAGTACAAAAGCGTTTGATTAAGAGACAGTCTCAGCACGTTTACGGCAGAAACTTCATTGTGTTCTCAGGTCTCTGTCAGGTCTGTTATCTTCAGCGCTCTTGTCTTGAAGCAGTCACCCTTATCATTCACAGACTGGCACACACTTAGAGGCCGGAGCGCCCGTCCCTCATGGATGCTGTCAGAGTTCATCTATTTGAGGATCAGAGACTCGCTGTTGCTCATTGGCTCTCACCACAGTGGTTGGCTTGTCTTATCGGTTCAAGAGTCCTGGCTGGAAGTCTCTTTGTTTGTCCAGGTGGTAAACAGAGTTGAGCAGGAAATCCCTATAGCGGGAATTGAGTTCTTCAATTGGTAATTGAAAAGCATTATATTCACTATCCCATGGCTCGACATTAACGCTTGTCCGGGACAAGTGGATTTTTTGTAGGAAAAGTAGAAGAGAAAATTAGTTGTCAGACCGGACAAGTTAAATTAAAAATGCCATGTTATTTCACGTTATGTCCCACTCGTTACGTCTATTTTACAGATTTAATTTTACCCATTTGAAATGAACACTTTCTGACTCACAGAAAGACAGGGTTTCCGTGGGGTCTTAAAAAGTTTTAAAAAGTATTGTGTTCTAGGTCTTAAATCATTTTAAATGTGTCTTAATTTTCCTACGTCCATGTAAATCTCATTGAAATGCTCCCGCAGCGCTTTGGAATGTTTTGGGTTTTTTTTAATTCCGTGCTTGTAGTTCTTTATTTTGCTTGTTCAAATTTAATTCGCTGTATTATGACTACAAAATAGACCAACATGCAACAGCCAATCAGTTTTGAGGTTTTGTGTTCTTGGCGCTTTAAAAAATCTGAATTTTGGATTTGATTTTGCTGATTTGGATTTTGCTTTTGGATCAGTGCCAACACTAAAAGCAGAGGTTCTCTGGGTTCTCCACATGGTGACGAGACAGTCCTACATTGTTTCAAACGATGTTTCCGGGCTCTGACATCGCTAAATTCTTCAGGTGCGAGAAAGATAAAACGGCCTATATTACGTGCTTTGTAATAGGGGATTTTATTAAAACAGAAACAGAACTCATTTCCAAAATCATGGGACCGTTCGTGCTTATTTTTGACGAATGTTCAGTTTGAGTTTGAATGTTTCCCTTAAACGTTTTTTTTTTTTTTCGTAATATAGGTCTTAAATTTCCGTTCATAATGGTCTTAAAAAGGTCTGAAAAAGTCTTAAATTTGACTTTGTGAAACCTGCAGAAACCCTGGAAAGACGCGCGCCAGTATAACGTGCATGCACAGACCGCGCCAGAAGTTCTCTTTCACGCTTGAACGAACATCAACACCACACACAATTAAGCCAAAATTTCATTTGTCGAGTATCTTCATAACATAAGAGCAGTCTTGTGATGGACATAAAGAGTTGTGACTCGTGAGAGAATGAGATGCGTGTGATATCCGCGTCTCTGTCCACAGTGGCTGGTCTTAAAGGGCCAGCTACCAATAAAGCGTTCTGTCAGTAAAGTTAACGAAAGGACAAAGGGAACAAAGAAAATTACTCACTGCTCTTGACTAAAGAACTTGTGTAGCTTAAATAAGGAGTAGTCTATATATAATTTATAATTTATGCAGCGCAGACTGTTTGATAACTTTATTCAATTTCTGTATATGTCCTACCTGTTAGACAGTTAATTTTTATCCAGACATTAATGGCTTATTGATCATTATAGGTGTTATCAATCATTTAGTTGTTATTGCTAATTTCAGAATTTTCACTAATCTGTGTGTGCATTTGGTTTAGAACCAAACAAGTTGAATCATGAAACCATTTGTTTATTATATCGCAATCGCATATCACAACCGCAATATTGACCTCAATAATCGCAATATGACATTTTCCCCAAATTGTGCAGCCCTAGATAAAATTATAAATCTTTACTCGGACAAGTGACTTTTGTGCATGGACAAGTGAAACATAAATTTACTTGTCCGAAGGACAAGTGCCTCAAAAAGTTAATGTCAAGCCCTGTATCCACCCTCATTTTACTTTATAGGGATAGTTCACTTTGAAATTAATTTTTGGTATGTTTTAGCTTACCTCAAGGGCATCCAAGATGTAGGTGTCCTTGTTTCACAGTATTTTCAAATTTTATATTTTTAGATCAAACCTTTCTTGTCTTTCAGTCATATAATGCAGGTCTATGGTCACCACCTCAAAGAGCATGCACAGAGAAGTCCAAATTAAACATGGTTTAATGACTCGTAAATGTAAGTACACATTGATGGCCTAAGAGCACGAAACGAGCGGTTTGTGTGTGAAAACAAACTGTATTTATATCGTTTTTTGTGGTTACGTTGGCTGTGGTTACAAGAGGTAAAAACGATTTAAATACTTTTCGTTTTCTCACAAAAACCGCTCGTTTCGTGTCTTAGGCCATCAATGTGTACTTACATTTACGAGTCATTAAATCATGTTTAATTTGGACTTCTCTGTGCATGCTCTTTGAGGTGGTGACCATAGACCTGCATTATATGACTGACAAGACAAGAACGGTTTGACCTAAAAATATCAAAATTGAAAATACTGCGGAAACAAAGACACCTACATCTTGTATGCCCTTGAGGTAAGCTAGAACAGTACCAAAAATTAATTTCAAAGTGAACTATGCCTTTAAGGTGCTGAAATAGCACTGTGCCATAATATTTATTTGCAGTAATTTGTCTTTATTTGCTGTGAATGTATGCACCCATTCTATGTGATATTATGAGTGATTATTATATAATTATATTTGTAAATATTTATATACTTTTTATGTTTTTAAAAATTATATATTTATATCATTTAATTAATCATAATATTTATTCTAAATTTATTTACATTTTTTATATGCTTATTTTTTATTTAACATGTTTTATTTTCTAATTATTTGTTTACTCTACTGTTTATTTATTGAATTATTATCTCTCTGAACTCAACAAATAAATCTCGCTGTCTGTGGGCACAGTTCTCTCTTAGTCAATCTCTCTTGTGTCTACAGCCAGGATGCTAATGCTAATAGCCGATGGGCAGGTGTCTCCTCCAGGTGCCAGCTTGCACAAGGTCTTCTATTATTAATCTGGCTCTCTCTATATTTCTCAGTTCAGACTCAGGCGCTGTGGAGCTGCAGGCAGTGCCTGAGTCCACTGAAGTCATAAGGGAGCTCATTAGACACGGCCTGGAGCAGAGCTCACGTCTACGGGCCAAAAACCAGCACCTGCTTGAGGAGAACCAGAAGCTGAGGAGAGAACAGGAACACATCACCAAAGAGTAGGTCCACATTATATCAGATACTCCCAAACTCATTTAACTCTCACAATACTGTACACAGAAACTTCCTCATTTTTTAGCCATTAACACATGCAATACATTTTTTTTTTGTTACATTATTATATGATCACGCTCTTATTCAAGCACAGTCTTAAATGAGTTAAATTAAGTCTTAAATGAAAATGGGATGCGTTTCAGA